>VMBQ01003559.1:54318-101094 GCA_007657795.1 Dreissena rostriformis | reverse complement strand
CTGCAAACATCTATGTTACCAGAACACATCTGGCTTTGAAATTTTGGTTATTGCTCTAAGCAAAATTGTTTTTTTTTATTGGGTAACTTTATTTTACGAAATATTTGACGAAATCTGCGTAAATTTTTTAGAATTGATGGGGTTTTAAAAAGATCTCGAGACAAGACCTCGGGTCATGTAGATTCGACTCCGGGTCTGTATTATGACATCGTAACCTAGGTATGGAGCCTAAACAATATCGTGTAATGTTGGTTCGAAGGCATTGAGTTCATATATTATTAACTATTAGCGACCCGAGGGATTGAGGGGTAGGATTCCTTCTCGAAGGCTCTAACGTCGCTAGAAGGGGATTGCCAGTCTATATGTGCTCAAAGTCCCTTATGATTTGTTAATAATGTAATTGTTATTACCTTTTAATACGTATTCCGACGTTAACTCGACAAGGTTGGGGGCAGAACTCACTATTCTGGTTGAAAACGCGCGCTCATATACTGCCTTATCATCTGGTGTTACTCACATATCCCATAGGTCATTTGTTCTGGTTGAAAACGCGCGCTAATATACTGCCTTATCATCTGGTGTTACTCAGATATCCCATAGGTCATTAGTGGTGCGACTTTATTATGCTACTCAATAATGGGGTTTCGATCTTTATTAACGCAATGGAATATATGTTGTATAAATGGATATACAAACAACAATCATCGGTATAAGGACGCTGTATCAATACACTAAAAAAAGGATATACGCTAAGAAAAATTAACTTAAGTAAGGAAAGTTAAAACGGTGTTGGGGTAAACATCGCATAATTCTGCGTCTATTTCTTTCCGAGAAATGTAAATTTAAAGCTATAAAAGACGCATAATCAATCCTATAACCTATGGGTATTCCAGGCTACAGTATTACATGCACCGATTTATCTCATGCGTATAAGACACGAGATGCGTCATAACCTTCCTGATTATCAGAAATCACGACAGAAAATAAAACTATAAAAGGATAATTAATTATAATTTATTGGAATTTATTCTTCAATGCTTCGGACAAATTTCAAATTCACACGTACACACCCAACTCACACTTACACACCAAACTCACACGTACACACCCAACTCACATGTACACACCCAACTCACATGTACACACACAACACACACATACCCACCCAACTCACAGGTACACACCCAACTCACATGTGCAAACCCAACTCACATGTACACACACAACACACACATACACACCCAACTCACATGTACACACCCAACTCACATGTACACACACAACTCACCGTAGACTCATAAACGGCGGACAATTTAAAAATCTACCGGCAATGTCCGACGTGTCCAACGTATATCTTAAACACTGGATTACCACTACGTTTTTTTTTGTAACAAAATTGTATTAACCATGTTTAAACTATACTTTGTCGAAAGCAATTTTGTTTGAAAATTATTCATCTATCAGAAATCCACCCTGTTTTTGTAAGTCCTGCATTTAAAAGCACTGTTGATGATTTTTTTGGTGACTTTCGAACAGCTTGTCAAATTCTTGTAGTCTTTGCTAAGGGGGCTTTCCTATAACTTTATTTCGCGTTAAGTAAGAAAACATAAAAAGCGACATAGTCAGAAAATATAAATAGCGACATGTTTAGTTATGGAAGCCACAACAAACGCAAAATGTACATTCTCGCAATCTTCAACATTTTGTGTGCCCAGACAGTGCAAGAAATAATTCTAATTTATATGACTTATAAAGGATTTTGGACGACAAGATTTTGGCGTCTTCTCTTTTTGTTCAGAGTTCGTTCTTTTCTATTGTTGGTGTCAAGAAATAACTCCCAATATCATCACTTGCTACTAAGTATTCATTGGTAACTATCTATAGCCGCAGATTGTGCATGCACATTTGTTCATTCCTGTTGATTTGTCAATACATAAACATGAAACATTTCTAAAAAAAACTTTAGAGTTTTTTTTTTAAGGTTTATCCAAACGCAAAAGTGTTCGTTGGGATGCCGGATCACCTAGACTGGAGCCAGTCCAAGCAAAACTGCGAGTGCCTTGGATGGAAACTGGCAAGCGCGGAATCATCGTCCCTGTTCGACAGAACCAAGACTCTGATGCATGGAAACGACTTCTGGCTAGGGGCAACGAAGGAAAGCGGCGTATGGCGTTGGTTGTCTGGTGTTCCAATGTCGTCACTTCCGGTGGAGAATGACGCGGTGGAGAATCCTGGCATCTGCTTATTTATTTGGCGGGGAGTGCTAGATGACGGCAGGTGCACATACGAGGCGATGCATGTTTGTGAAATGTGAAAGTAAAATATTGTGAAATAACATTTTAACTCTTTCATCCAGTTGGAGAATAGGAAACAGGACCTACCTAGTACGTTATTACAGGTGGTTATGTAAGATAACACTGAAGAATTGCTGTACATATATTATTTATGGTTGTACTTTGTCAGTGTGCGTATTGCTAAGTTTCTTACTGGAGAGTTAACGTAAGCACTGTTATTTGAAAATCATAAATGTATTATGGTTTAGTAAGTTTATTCGAAACATATATGATGAACACTGACGAAATGTTGTACATGCTGTACATAAAAATAAAGTAATATATGTATGGTGTACCTCTAATCGTAGGTTATGAAGAGTATTGGGAGTGATAACTAATGGTATTTTGTACGTATGTCTAGATGTTATTGCACATTTATAAACAAACTATCTAACTGTACTTACCGTTAATACCAGGGAATACATTATAGTAATCGAATTGCATAGTTTTAAATATGTATTTTTGTGTTTCCGGAATGGGGGATGTAGCAGGCGCAATGTCCGTCCGTCCGACATCCGTTTCCGGAGTTGTTTTACTCAACACTTTTAGATGTTTACCTGATTTGTGGTGTGTAAGTCTACCTACATGAATAACAGATCAAGTTCGAGTTTCGTTCCGGTCCATTGATTTTTGACGAAGTAACGGGCCTTGGGCTTTACAAATTTCTCTTAAATAACACTTATGGGTTGTTTTTCTTGGTTTCTTTAAAATTTGGCTGAACCAATAACTATTTATAAAAGTTTCATTGTTTTGTACAAAAACACTTATGTTCGAATCCACATATATCTTTATGGCACTCTTCGAAGAAGGAAGCATATAGCAGTCACTATGTCTGTACGTCTGTGCGAAACTTCCTGTCTTTGCTATGACTTTGCCATTTATTGGTGGGTTTTTTAATTACTGCGCAAATGTCAGCCAACATAAGACGACATGTGGCATGTAACACATGTTTCCTTACCTCATAAATCAATGTCGCACTAAGACATCAAAGGTCAAATTGACCATGACGATTCCTGTCTGTGCTATTACTTTGCCATTTATTGATGGATTATAGAATAACTTGGCATACATGTAAACCATCATAAGACGACGTGTCACATGTAAAAACCGTCTCCTACCCAAAAGGTCAAGGTCACACTTTAAGGTCAAAGGTCAAATTGACCATAAAGCGGCTTGTTTTTGACATAGTGGAGTTTTGAGACAATATTGGAATGCTGGGGCACATGTCTTTTTGTTCATGTCTTGCTTTGCTTTTATATTTCTACCTATGTTTATTATTAATAAAAATCATGCTCTACCAGTGTTGTGACATTTGTATGTGCAAACCGTTATGTTTTGCAACACGGATCCTTATATTTTTGGGATTTTTCAAGATTTTGGTGTTCTATACAAACTTCTAATTTTGTATAAACATACCGAAAATATCATTAAGAAGTTGTATGATAATTTGATGAAAAGTATATAAAGCGATGTATTAAAAGCGTTGCGTTGTAATGTATATGGGGAAACAGATATAGAAAATGGGAAGCATTATAGCAAATGTTCTAGTTGCGAATATATGGTAAACAAAGAACTGGATAAACGCGTACCGGTAGTGCGTAATGAATACATNTGTTCATGTCTTGCTTTGCTTTTATATTTCTGCCTATGTTTATTTTTAATAAAAATCATGCTCTACCAGTTTTGTGACACTTGTTTGTGCAAACCGTTATGTTTTGCAACACGGATCCTTATATTTTTGGTATTTTTCAAGATTTTGGTGTTCTATACAAACTTCTAATTTTGTAAAAAAAACAACGAAAAGATCATAAAGAATGTGTATGATAATTTGATGAAAACTATATAAAGCGATGTATTAAAAGCGTTGCGTTGTAATGTATATGGGAAAACAGATATAGAAAATGGGAAGCATTATAGCAAATGTTCAAGTTGCGAATATATGGTAAACAAAGACATGGATAAACGCGTACCGGTAGTGCGTAATGAATACATCGAGAGTAATTAATATACACGGAATACGTTAAATAAAAAAATTATGACAAGCATTGTAATTGGTACAAAGTTGTTTATCGGAGTATTATAATAATTATGTCAACTCGCCGTCGGCTCAATATGGTTTAACGATTTGTATCAATTTGTTCGTTTAAAATTGTGTTGGGACAAAGTGCATCAATGAGTGTTCATGAACCACGTTGGAATGAGATTTTGGCATTGTTGGCTACCATCTTTTAATTACCGGTAATATAATTATACGCTCCGTTCTCATATTAACAAGTATATACAAGATGGTCAATCTCTTTCATTTGTTTCTTATAATTTTAAAATCTTGAATTTCAACTTTGCTTGCTTATTGTTTTTGTATTTGTTTCAAACTTCATGTGATTGAGCATACATGTACAGAAACACAAGCCATGAGCCAATATATAGTCATACGGAATCAGGCACACCAACACGCACAAATATGTACACTCCTCAAAATATTTACTATTTAATAAAAACAGATAAACCCGATGTATAATTTTTATACATAAATATTGACACGCAAAATATTGCCAAATATCTCATTTTTATAACCTACAATAAGTAGTGTAATACACAAAAATGCGCTTAAATGTTACAATTTCGTACATTTATTTTATTGTATAAAGAGACAAAGTAACATATCAAATAGCAATACATCTTTTGAAGAGTTTGAAATATAAATTTAGTAAAACTAAAAATGAATATTAACAGTTTAATTGTAATCGAAAACATACTTAATTGATGATAAATTACGAAAACAAATAAAGATATACAGATAACTCAATTACAGCAATTAAAGTTTGATTTAAAACGACGGAAACATTATGAGGAAAATAAATGCATTACGTACATATTTAATCAATTGTTGTATTTAAACTAAACAGCCGAAAATTATCACAAATGATCAGGGACTATGATTTTTATGGATATTTGTTCGCATGCTTTTTTACACAGCCTGGACATAGGTAGCCCGGACATTGGTTCCTATTATATTAATACAGCCCGGTAATTGATTTTATGTTATTTGTACGGCCTGGATAGTGGTTCCTGCGTTATTTTTAGACAGCCCGGGCATTGGTTCCTATATATTAAGACAGCCCTGGAATCGGTTTTATGTTATTTGTACGGACTGGAATGTGGTTTCTGCGTTATTTTTAGACAGCCCGGACATTGGTTCCTATTATATTATGACAGCCCTGGAATCGGTTTTATGTTATGTGTACGACCTGGACAGTGGTTCCTGCGTTATTTTTAGACAGCCCGGAAATTGGTTCCTTCGTTATTTGTACATCATAGACATTGGTTTCTAAAACCTTTTTTTTTGCAGCCCGTTCATGTGTTTCTATGTAATTTTTAAACCCCGGACAATGGATCCATGAATATATTAAAATATAGTTACGATGAATAAACACAATTCCGTACTTGAACCGATCTAAAGTACTTGCCTCACTATTAAAACACAATCGCATATGACAGTTGTAATGCAGACTTTGTTATATAGCAATGGACACGGCCGGGCATGGTGCACCGGCTATCCATACACACTATATGCATTGCAACTTTTCAAGACTGCTCACAGAGCACACTGATTTTTTACATACAACACGTACATGAACAAACTACAAATCAATCGGACACGGTGAGCGGAATGATGATAGCACGGATAGCCTACACTTTGAGCACGTGCCGTTCAACATTTGCTTCTCCTGGTACGACAAAAGTTTGCATTCGTTTTTTGTCACCTGGATACTAAGGCAATTATGTCAATACCATTTATAATGTATTTTACCGGTTGTTGTCTCCCACAGAAAGAACATCAATAAAACCTAATTTCCAACACAATGCCGCTGGAACCATACTCACAAACTTGAAGGGATAAACAATATATATTATATAATTCACCCACTAGATAATCTTTTAACCGGATTTCATATAGCATCTAAACAACATTCCTGATTAAAATTTGGTTCGACTTGAGTACCGTGATGATGAAGATCGCTAGAAAAAAACACGCATAGAAAGCAAATAGTAACACGAACAAAGTTATTGTCGACATAATGCCATTTAAATCGTTATTGATATTTCTAAGTATATCATTGAGGGAAAAGAGACTTAGAATGCTATGCGCTGGTTTCCCTTGGTTGACACCGATGTTCGGGTCAGATACCGGTAATTTGTTTCTGTATCTTTCGCACAACTTGAGAAAAGTATAAATTGCCATAAACTTTTAATAAATTGTGTGCTTACATTCGCAGTGAAAATCTTTCTTCATATGTAAATTGTATCTAACCTTTCAATCATTTTTCTCAATGTAGGAATTCTGCGTGTAAGTTTTGCTTGTTTGCTAGTTTATTTGTGATTATAGCGTGAAGAATAAATATACAATCGATTGTTGAATTTGTTTCATCTGAAAACCAAACTGGTTATCGATGAAACATCATGCTGGTCTGATTATTTTATGAGTCGATTTCGCTTAAATTTTCGACAAGATCTTATAAACAGTAATTTGCTTCATATGTTATATCTTTAAATATTAGAACAATAATTCCCACTTCACATTCTGGTTGAAATATATCATCATTCAAAATTGTAACGTCTTATCTTAAAAAAAATGGCGATTTAATAGCATACGAACTTTTTAAGATTTCGGCGATTAGTAAATAGTATATTTGCATCCTTTACATATCAATTCAAGCAATACCTCTATATTTCAAATATGTTTAGACGCGCGTTTTTCGAACATACGTGTCTTATTTCTTTGCCGTACACAGCTATTTGACTCGTTAATATATTTTATAGTATTTTAAACCATTCCGAACATGCAAAATACTTTTTTTTTAATGTTTATGGATTAAGTATTATAAATTACCGTAAATTAATCGGAGATGTAATTTATCGATTGTTTAAAAACATATATTCAGTAAGTACCTTATACATATTGTCCAGAAAATTATATCAAAAAGCAGAACCACAATATAAGTATTCTTTGAACGATTTGAATCCACTTGGACCAAGGAAATTGCTTCCTGGTGAAATGTCGAAAATCGAAGGTTTAATTACATAAGAAAACTTTAAAATACTTAAAACATATGAAAAACGATAAAAGCCCTGGGTCTGATGGTTTCACAACCAACTTGTTATGTTTTTTTTTTAAACAAATTGGTATTTTTGTACTAAGGATCATCAATTTTGCAAACATAAATAATGCGTTTTCCACATCACAAAACAAGGTTTCATAATAATTATATTTATTATATACCTATTTAATGCTTTTAACAAAATACAGGTTGTATCAATCATTGAAATAAATCCCGTATTATGCTACTCGCTGTTTCCGATTCCGTATTACCATACTAGCCGGACTACTTTCTTCGATCCATTTAATGACGTCACATTTTAATGACGTCACATTTAATGACGTCACATTTAGTCATTGTTTTGTCAGTTTTGTTTAAGCAAAAAAATACAATTTATAACTGTTTTCGTTACTTGTTGTATATAATAACAGGAATATTACGCCAGTCAATTGTTCCAAGTGTTTGTATCAGTCTCGCGGCTTGCACTATTTCGCATCACACTCGAGGCTCCGCCTCTCGTGTGATACGTCATCACACAAGCCACTCGACTGATACAAACTCTTGGAACAATTGACTAGCGTAATATTCCGTATGTATCCCAAAAGACAACAAACCGAAACATTTTTTTTTAAAACATTGGAGACCAATAACTTAACTTAATTTTATATATAAATTAGCATCCGGAGCAATTTCCAATAGGATGAAATTTAGAGCACCTTATTTCGCGGGACCAAACTGACTTTGTCTCTCCTGGCGCTATATTGGAGAAAATACTAGATTGTTGTACGACATCATGCATTAAGTTGAAAACAACAACTTACTGGGTTGATTATGCTAATTGATTTTGAAAAAGCCTTCGATACATTATCGTTTGATTTTATTGAGCAAACATTGACATTCTTCGATTTTTCTAAAAAAAAATAAATAATATAAAGAAGTGAGACTCCAGAAGCTGCAGCAGTATTGCATTTCTAATATACACACCTTCGTGGTCCTTTATTTATGGCAAGGAACCAGTTGCCAAAACGGTACAGTACGACACAAAACGAAACAACGTATACACATGATAGAATAAAGCTGGGATCACCGCCTTGGAACGGACAATGCAAAGCACTAGGGGTTTAAACCGGTTATAGAGCGCTCAACCTCACACTTGGCCCAGCAATATTCATGATACATTTAAGTGTAAATAAAATTTAACCTCAAATCATTGTAACTCAAATTAAACAGTAATAAAAGGGAATTAAAACGCATTCAATTTAATTACTATTTAATTACTCAATGGTAAGAAGGAGGCCAGAGCTAAAGAGTTAGAACTTTTTGAGGCACGATGAAATGAAATTACCTACACGCATCAACTACATCCCTTCTTTTTACAAAAAGATTAAAGAATATAGCATCATATAGTTAATAGTGCAGATCATCATCGTGCACCTACAGGAAGAAGCAGCAAGATTGGGTGTAAAAGATCCAAATTACCTACTTGATTGTTTATGTGACAGTAATATACTAAAATGCAAATGAAAATGATTGTTATACCTAAAAAGAATAACTGTAAAACTTTAAATTAAACGGCTTTTTATCTGATAACTTCCAAAAAGGTCGCGGTTGCAGGCAAGGAGATCCTATATCTCCCTATTTATTTATTTTGTGTGAAATATTCCCATTTTGCGGATGATACTTTTTTGTTGTTAGATGGATCCGAAAACTCTCTAAACTCAGCGCTCTACTCACTGCATCAATTCCCTTTAATGTCTGGTTTTAAATGTAAGATTTGATTAAAACTAAATATAAACTCAATTGGGAGACAACACAATTTAATGTATTGGGGATAACATTTCATGTAAACCTTGAACACATGATCGAATTAAACTATGCAGAAAAGATAAATAATTCAATCAATTGCACGATGGAATAAAAGAAAGCTTACTCCTATTGGAAAAACTACAGTTATAATGTCGTTTATTCTTTCATTATTAACGCACTGCTTTTTTCATTGCCTACTCCGAAAAATGAAGTTTAAAATAAACTTAATAAACTATTTTTATTTTATTTTGAATGGCCCGTACAAGATAAAAAGCTCTGTCCTTGTTTAAATCTACGAGAAAGGAGGATTGAAAATGATTGATAGTGTCGCTTTTTATAAAAACAAACTGTATCATGGATTAGAAAACTGCATATATGTTACGATTGCAGATGCATTATGCTAGCTAGAAGTATGATTGACGTTAGCGAATTGTTTAATACTGGCAGATGTTATATAAGCAAGATGTTGAAAAACATAACAAACACATTTTGCTTAGAAGTGTAAACATGCTACGAAGATTTTTTGTTCACTGTTAAAGTCACAAAATTAGAAGAAATTTTGAGTATGCCTGCTTTTTAAAATGACAAAATTTACAATAGGAAAAAACCTTTTTCTTGAAATCGTTGTTTGATAGGGGTCTAAGATATGTACGTGACATACTTACCAGCTCAAATACATTTCTTGCCAAAACTGAAATTGAAAGCATTACATGTCAACAAATGAACTTCCTACACTATGCAGCTGTTACAAAATCAGTAAAATGTTTGTTAAAAAAAACACTAAATTTAGAACAAAATTCTAGCTGAGTTTTGGGACCAGCCTTTTCTTGCTACGCAAAATACTTTGTTTGTAATGATGATAAATGCAAGAGTATATATAATTGCTGTATTGAAAATAAAGTAAAAACAAACTGTTTGAATGAATGGGTTGACTTTGCTTCGGCTGAAATAGAATGGGAAATAACTCTTAGAAAAGTTTTTTGGATAACAAAAGTAACACATTTGCAATGGTTTTTTTTAACAAATGCTATAATGTTTAAAAATAAATAAATTGTAAATTTACCTTCTGTGACAAGCATGAAGAAACTCTCCTTCATTTATTTTGGAACTGTGAACAGGTTCAGTTGCAGATATCGAAAGTAAAAGCATGTTTGCTAAAATGTGTAAGTTCTAGTGATTTTCTCATCAGTTGCAAAAGATTTATGTTGGGACTATCTTCAAATGTTATTGTCAGATTAGATATTTTATACCTAGAAACCAAACGTTATATTTTTCATTGCAAAAACGAAAAAATAATTCCCGATTTCAAGTGTTTTAAAAACAGCTTGATTTTATCTTGTAAGATACAAAGTCATTTGAGAAAAAAAAAACATGCATCGAAATAGAACAATGGTCTTTTCTAACATACTTGGTGCTTTTGTGATAGATGTTAAGATATATTAAATACATGGCCCTTATAACGGATTTATGATATTAAGAATATAATTATTGTATTGCGAATATAACCAATATATAAATTGTAAAACAAACCATATACATTGTGTGTACACAAAAATCTGACTTTTAAATGAATGCAGATGTACACAATTTAAATTTAACTATGTATGTATTGATTCCCGTCGTTTTGTTCTTGTAAATTAACAAATGACAAACATGTGGCAACTCTGATTTGATTATGTGGTTACCTACGCATATATTATTAAATACTCACATATTTAACATCTTATTTATATACGATTATATGTCTACATATGTTGTCATGGGTTGTAAGGCATGTTTTATATTATGTGATATATGTGTGGTAACTCTGATTAGATGATGTTGCTAACTAGCCATGTATTAGTATTTTCTCACAAATTTACACTTTATTAACATACGACTTATATATCTATGTTGTATATTATATGGAAAACAAATATTGTCCCCATGTATAATGGTCTGGAGCGTGAACTTTTGTTATCTACTTTAAGTATAGTGTGATTTTTTTTCAAGTTTATTATCTTTATTGATTTTTAGAAACTTGTCAATCAAAAGGGCCCCAATGAGTATTTTTTGTCTTTAAAAATCTGAATTTGATAAAAAAATAAAAAAATAATAACGGATGTTTGTCTGGCCCTTTATATGTTTACGTTTTGAAGTCATTATTGTGAGTATTCTATACATCTATACAACCGCATTTATTATCAATCATGATAGTGCAGTTGATTAAAGCGATGTCGACTGTCATTTCTTCGTCTGGCTCCTTTAGTCATACTATTGGTGTTTTGACTGACTTTCTGCTAATTTGTTTCTATCAACCTACTCATTTTGTATTATACTTGATACATTGAATGAAAATGTTTTAGTAACCTGAATGTATGTGTTACAAATATAACTAACATTTCGGTAAGAATCCAGTTTTGTCATTAAATTGTCCCTTTAATTATTTGTGTTCGAACTAAATCCACCTACATTGTGTGCAGCATACTAATTGCTTACGGTAAATATCTTTTAAAGGGACTTGTTCACAGTTTATCAAAATGAGAAATTTTCAACTTTTTGTCACAGATTCAAGAAATAAATGAACTTTGTACATCTGTCTGCGAAATAATACTAATACCGCTGACTTATACTGAAAATACACTTTCGTTTTCGAAAAATCATCGTTAGAAATTAATAAAATTATAAAGCGTATCAGACACGAAACGATCTAAAAATATCAATTCTTGTGCTATCAAAAATACTTATACTGAAAATACATTTTTCGTTTACTAAAAATTATCGTTAGAAATTGATAAAATTATAATGCGTCTCAGACGCGAAACGATTAAAAAAAGTTTTCTTTTAAAGCATTTAATGACAAACTTCAAAACATGCCAAAATCTGTGAACAAGTCCCTTTAAAGACATTTCTTGTTTTGGCTGTCCGAGGCTTTGAAATTTATAAAACGAAAATGGAATTTTGTGAGAAATATCATTATATTTTTGATTGATTGAATTGAATATATTTTAATGAAGTAGTTATCATTTTCTATTTACCTTTTAATAAAAATTAGACTTGTCCTTGAAATGCCGATCTTTTCTTCTTCTATTCTATAACTGTCTCTAAAATCGTATAAATACATGCGCCTTTGTATTATTGTATGTCTGGAACGTGAACTTTCTTGAATAACTGGAGTAATGCCTGCTTTTCTCATTAAGTATATTTCTTATATAGGCTATTGGTTTAAATTTAACTATTCAAACTTTATTTAAATGTCGTGTGCGCAATATGATTATAACAGACGTAGCATGTCTTCTTTTTAAAGATATATCTTGGTAATGTTGCACAATACACAAACAGCTTTTCCTTTGCATTCAAAAAGAATTGAAACTGGTATCGAATGATTTGCGTTTATAATCATGTCAATTCATAAACCTATGTACAGAATGTTTTTTATACAAGGATTTACTTTGAGTGTATAATTTCTTTAACTTTGAGAACTTCTGCTGTTACTCAATACTTTCTATGTAAAAAGGTTTCGAAGATTATTCAAAGGATGTTTTTAGTACGTGTATTCACTTAAAGGGACTTGTTCACAGTTTATCAAAATGAGATTTTTTTTACTTTTAATCGAAACGATTAAAAAAATCGATTCCTTTTGTTATCGTTATATTTTGTAACAACACGTGGATGGTTACACAAAGTATAAATAAATGGCAACACATGTGACGACGGATGGTCAGGTCCGCACATAATTTAGTCGTAAAGACTCAACGACGACCCGAACATAAACTCTGAATTACACACGTAAACACATGAAGACGGATGGCTGAGTGGTCTCGGCGCTTGGCTTCTACTCCATGGGTCAGTGGTTCGAGCCCTTTTGTGGTTAACGTTTTTTTCTCTTTTTTTTTCTTTTTTTTTACTTTTATTATTTATTATATTGTTTTTATCTTTGTTTTGAGCTCTTTAGTTCTGATGTTTATATTTATCAATTTAAAGCATTTAGTGACAAACTTCAAAATATGCCAAAATCTGTGAACAAGTCCTTTTAAAAGAAAAAGTCAATTAAATAATGTTTTTTTTTCATGCATATAACTTTCTAGTATGTGTAGTCCCCAAAAATGCCTGTTGCACCATATTACGTCCGTGCAAGACTATTACCATATTTTGTCCTGTCTGCGATTTCTGATTCTCTGATTATATTAAACCGATCGTAAATACAGCCCAGACATCAATATACATATAAGTTTCCTGCATTTATCATATTTACACTTGAATTGAAAGTGTATAGACCCCTTTAGTTGTCAATATTTCAAACGTGCACATTTAATTTGATTTGAGTTTCCTGCATTATTATACCCAGACAACATGCCACATCGTGTTACATTGGTATTTTCTGTCACAGTTTCAGCGTTTTGTTTAATGCGAGTTTCCACAACAAACATAAAAATAATGTATACATCTGTAAAAATATATCGGCTAACACAATTGTTTATTAAATTAAATTACGTGAAATTACTTAATTGACACTGTAGCAATGTTTATTTATTTATTAGATGTTTCAAAGTAATTAACTGCATATAGAACAAAAACATCGGTATTTAAACAGTATAATCATGCTATTACGTTTGTTTATAACATTGCTTATTGATCACTTTTTGATGAGTATTTTTCCGATTGGCTGTTTCAAAGCATAACTTCAGTCAATAATAACTGCGAACTATATTTACCATGACTGAACACTATCCAATTATTGCTGCGCGTCGGTTGGTGCGAGTCAGAGATGGCACAGAAATCAAACAAGATGGGCGGACAACATGTTAAAGTGGCCGTTCTAGCTCTTCTCATTGCAGGAAGTGCTTGTTCAACAAAGGCAAAGTTTAAAAAGTCTTCACCACTTGCAGTAACATATGAGGACAAAATAACCAAATCTGCAGTTAATCGTATCGAGTGTCTGTCGTTATGCAATGAGGGATGCCGGTTTGTTGAGTATTCTGACAGTGGATCCGACTCTGGCGTGTGTGGACTGTATTATTTGAAGGATGCTATGTATGGCCGTTTGAAGAACTTGCACATAGCAAGCGGGTACATAAAGGTAAGAATCTGGTTACACAAGGATAAACGTTTATTACGATTTGTTTTTATCAAATTTGGCAAGTTTAATATATAACTGGAGTTGCTTGATTAACATAAATTATTTTTGTTATTCGTGCATTTATTAATTACATATTAGTCTTATAACTGTCGAAAACATTTCTTAATTTGATTCAGTACTGTACTTGTATAAATATTTAAAGCTACTGTAGGTAAGCCTTAAGACCCTGAAAAGTTTCGATAATTTCTTTGCTTTTGTATGCAAATATTTACTAATTATCTTCCATGAAAAGAATCAAGCAGTTGTTATTAACATTTGAATCACCAAGAAATAACATTATACCGTTTATTTCTATTTCTATATCTGAGTTTTTTAAGCTATGAGAGATATCTTTAAGTTAGTATTTATACTGTATTACACTGCCAGAATAAATAGGTAATTGATTCTTTTGACATTTTGCGAAAAATGCATGTATTACGACAAAGCCATTTTAAAAAGGAGAATTTGTTCCCAATATTCAATGGATAATCCTAGGTTGTAAACATTGAATGCATGTATTATTTGTATTTTCAATACTTTTCTAGACATTTGTCCAGTGTATAGACTCATTTTCAAAGTATTAATTCCATTTTTTTGGCATGTGGGGATTTCCGAGTTCCATTTTGACATATTGTTTACTAATTTATTGCATTAATTTAGAATTTGAGTTGTTTATTGGTCGACAAAATGGGATATGAATATACTTAATACTTTTCTAATTTTACATATTTCACTGTCTGTAGAAAGACCTTTTTTTACCTTTATAATGTAACAAGTTTACTGGTTTATTCATTTTATGTGTAGCTCTTGTAATTACAATACCCGTCCACTGTCTATGATAACATGTTGAGCATACTGAATGCCATTATCATACCAATATTGTCAACAAATGTATGTATTGTTGATTAAAAGACAGTTGTTGAAAAACAGAGGCATATCTAATAGTTTATCAACAAAATCGATATTAATACTTTTTACAAAGACATAATATATTAATAAAACGTCGATCCAAAAAGCGTTGCTGATTCTTTTTTAAAGTAGAAATTACGTATGAACCGCCTGTTTAGCATAGTGTGTAAAAAATCTATAAACTTTCTTGCCAAGGATATAAATTTGTTCTGTCCTTGAATAACTTTTCTGATAGATAATAATTTTAAACTTTTCATAAATGCATATATGTCCACTATTTTAAGTTACTCTTCATCAAAATCTTTTGTAATAACTTTTGCTTTGATTTTTGAAGACCCCTTCAACATAAATTTAAATAGTTTATCGTTAAAATCATTACAAATAACATCTCTGAGTTGTGGCAAAAAGACAAACAGATGTTTAAACAATGGTATTATCAAGGTCTTAACAACAGATGTTCTACCTGAGGCAGTTACATCTCTTCTGTTCCAATACGCAATGTTATTTGCTAATTTAACTAGTTTGTGATTGTAATTAAGCGCAATTATTTTAGGTAGATCAACATCAAAAGTAAATGCTCATCATTTGAATTGGCTTAGACATTATTTAAATATTGTTGTTTAATATATAATTCCTGTTCTATGTACATTCAGTTAAGTGTGTTTATAAAACTGGAAACAGCGAGGCTAGTCTCCATAGAATTCCATTTTCGTTGACTTCAGAAAGAGCAAATGTACTGAAAAAATAGATAACAAGTCACATGACAGTAAATTTTCGTATAATCATTTTACAAATGGATCCGATTTTTACGATTGCCAGTGTTCGAAAACATTTTGGATTACGATGGACACTTTTCTGGTTCCATCTTACGCAGTACATTTGTCAGACACGAAGGACATGTTTAAATACAAGCTTGTTGTAAAAATATTAATAAACAATTCCATTCAATCCTATTTAATATAGACAGATTATCATGTAACATAATATATAATTATAATACGCCGAGTCCCCTGGCTAATGCTAAGTATTGAGGGACAAGTATAAAAGGGCTGACTTAGTTTAATTGAGGTATGTTAGAACTGACTTAAACAATTCGATACTTTAACATGGTTGATGAAACAAAAATACCATTATTGCGATTCGAAATACCTAACGCGAGCGTAGAAGATGCATATCGGTGGACAGTTTGTTACGAGCAAACTTAAATATTAACTGTTTATTGAATATAATGTCATGTTATGCGTTTTGCCACAACGATACTGATTCGTGCATGTAAATTTGATTTGACACAATTTTGACGACCTACTTTAAAAAAAGTTCTGTAGTTGATGAATTTATCATAATCGCCAAAAGTGAACTTGTAGTGGATAGAGAGATTTGTGCAAATGCAATACACGATTATTTCAGTAGAGGTGATCAAACTGTACATTCATTTTATTTCTCTTTTATACATATGTGAATACATAATATTTAGGACGGTTGTCTTGAGAAAATAACGTATTGGTTCATCCAGATAGGTTATTTAGTGTGTTCCTAACATTACCTGCTAATCTTAAGTATATGTCAATACATCCAGTGCATAACGAATTCTTTCTGATATGAATATTTTATCATGTATGTAAGTGGTGTGTACAATTGGAAATGTTTGCAGAGGTATCGATTTTAAAATGACGTAACACATATAATGGTTTTAATTTAATATTTATAGAAACCGTAAGAAACTTGCATCATAACATATGCGGAACATATGCGGAACGAAAAGTGTAATTAAGAAGCACTTATAGCAATTATAGATAAGACTAGAGTTTATAAAAACACTACAAACATCAATTGCAATAAAACGGTAAAAGCATTTGATCTTCCTGACTTGATGGTAGTTAAATAGTTGTGCACATGTATTTACAATGCAATCATGAAAGTTTATGTAATTTGCAATGCAGAACATGTTACAAACTTAATTCCAGAATAACTTATTGTACTTATTTGCAGTTATAATAATATAATATTTGTTGCGTTATATTCCTAAGCAAAAATAAGGGTTTACACTTACAGCAAATCATATATATATATATATATATATAGTGACAAGACTCTCGCCTGCATGTAAGTATCAGAGAAAAGTAATTAGGAAAAAGAAAAGGTAATACTTGTCTCAAGTGTTGTTTCTACGATTTGTCCATGACAATTTCGGATATAAAACAAATTGTTAAAATGTTTGTGTTTAAAAGTAGGAAAGTATCTATATAAGTAAACTCGATAGCATATAAAGGGAAATCAAATATAAATATTAATCACAGACATTATGAGATACTCGAATACAGCATTTCCATACAACAGATAAAAGCACTACCTATAATATTATTATCACAACTTATATAAAGCGTTATGAATGTGGTGGAAATAATATAAAAGTAAAAATAAAATATTGTTATGACTTAGTTTGAGATCGTCAATAAACGTGCTAGTAAGACATGGTAAAAAAATAAATGACAGTAGGAATCATTTCAATGTGTTCCCTGGAGTCTGTTAACCCATTTATGCCTAGTGGACTCTCCCATCCCTCTAAATTGGATCAATTTATTTCCAAAATTAGGGATGTCTAGTATATTTATTTCTATATTTAGAATATTTCTTACAGAAATTCCTTTAAGCAAACAGCGCAGACCCTGAGGAGACGCCTTTTTTCTAGACGCTAGGCATAAATGGGTTAATAGTGCATGATGCTGACTTTAATGGCGGTCCAATGTAAGTTTATACCACAATTTCTTTCCACATGTTGGACATGTGTGTGGTTAGGGCGATGCACACTTGGCTGTAATATTCCGGTGACTGACTCCTGCATGCCATTGCAGCCAATATTTGCACAATCGGTACACACATTTTTGTTTGGATCATGTGTCTGTATGTGCTGTTTTAGTCCATCTCTGTTAAGGTAATAGAGAATTATTTTGGCATATTCTCCATTTAAACTCATTTGTTCCATGAATAGGGAATGGTTACTCAGTCCTCCTCTATTCTTAATAATAACATATATTGCAACTAAAGATGCATTTTTTTTATCGCACTATGAGACCTCTTTCATCTGAAAGAAAAGACGGTAACAATAATTGTTAAACAAATTGTCATATCACAATAAGGTCAAAACATTATGAATACTTAAAATATGACTGAACTGGGCTGAAAAACATTCCATTATCTTTTTTATCGCCACTCCACCCCATCCTCTTGAAAATATGTGAATTGACTCAGTCGGTCGGCAGGGTCTTCGTATTGCATTATTATCATTCTTTAGTAAGTAAATTGATAAACAAAACATATGTATTTCACCACATTACATGCTGTAAAACTATAATAATTGATATATATATATATATATACATACACTTTATTAGAAATGATGTATTTCGTGTCAAACCATTTTACATAGGAATGAGATGCTTGTCATTTGAAGGTAAGGTCCCAAAATGTGCTTAAAGAAAATCAGTTCCAGAAAGGTTGGTTAAACCAAATTTGTTTCGGCAATTCATTATTAATAAGAGATAAAACAGCGTCTTGAAAATAAAATAATCGTGACTTTTGTAATATTTCTCTATATACATGCGTAAATACTGTGTATTGTAAGAAATAGTGTTTTTAGTACATCCAATTTCTCGAAGATCACGTAAATAAACAACAGAGTTGTGAACAGTTTTCCTTCAATTACTTTTTATTCCGATGTCTACAATATTGAAACAAAAATGCCGAGAAAAGAACCGTAGAGCCGAAAGTGCGTATTCATTTTAAAGAAATATTAATATTTAGTGGCTTACCGTGTGAAAATACACGATACTCATTCACACAAAAAAAAACATAAAAACGACGCCATTGTGTAAGTAAGTTCCAACTTACCTCACTTACACGCAGTCATCTCCCATACGCATGACCCCCTGGGTATGTCTCTGTTTTTAAACATTTTGCTTTATCGTCCACTTCACTGTATGTTACTTTAGTTTTCGTATTTTGCAGAGAAAATGTAGTGGCTGGGTTTACGCGCTTATTGCCGATTATAAAACATAAACAGTATGTCCATGAATTTCAACAGATTAAAAAAAACAGGAGACAAATAACACCTGGTTTGAAAGTTGATTCTATTTCAATAAAATGTCTAGTTTGCATGAATTTGAAAAGCATGCCATGAAAGCAATTCAACGAATTTCAATTTAAATTGTCTGACACGACAATGGCACAAATAGTTCTACAAGGCCGGTATAAGATATATCAATTTTCTTTTATACCTAATGATAAAATATGACATTTCTGCAGTGAAATAGCAGCAATGAAAATAAAAAAAATGTTAATTTCACCTGTGAAAATAACACATTTTCGGAACTCCTTTTTCTATTTTTAGATTATCAAATCAAGATGTACTTCCATTGTTTATATCCTTGTTTATATTTTTTCTGTGATCACGAGTGAAATAAAATCGATATTTCACCGAATCAAACAAATTTTCTTTTAATTATATGCTTTTTTTTTACTGTTTATTTACATTGTAAAAGAGTTTAACTGAAGAATTTCCCTGGAATACTGAGGTCATGTCGTCAACAAAATGACGACATTTCAATGTATTGAGTTACGCCACGGGAGAAAGGGTACCTTTCAGCGAAAGGGAAACAGCTGTTAATTATTTTCTTGAAAAATGGGCATAAAAGAAACAGAACATTTATTCATGTCAGTGTAAGATCGTTTGTTATTTCACTCATGATCATAGAAAAATAATATTTTATATGATCACTCGTGAAATAACAAACGATCTTACACTGACAGGAACAAATATCCTCTATTTCTATTAGTTTCACTTCTTTATATTTATTATTACTTTATGACACCAGTTAAAAAGGGTACAATCCTATCCCAACTACATGCATTTTGAAATATCCTTTTGATATGTTTTTACTACTAAAGTTTACATAATGACTTTATTTAAATACCAAGTTATTTGGTTATTTGATAAGGATTATTTGATGTAAAGAAATTGACTTATGTGTTGTTTATAGAGTTCAAACATTATAATTTGAAGATATATAATCATTTGACGTTAGAAATTTCCATTAAAGTTGGTCAAATAATTTTATTAATTCAAAGAATTGAAGCATCAAAATCAAAATATACTAAAGAAGAATGTGTAAAATATGGCTGTTGTTGTGCTTTTCCCATTACAACATTGATTCTAGTGACATGAACGAAATTGAGATAAAATAAAACGAAGTCCCAAGCATCACTTTAATCGATACACTCTGGATCAGTAAACGTTGTATTGCATAAATTGCGGAGCATTCCGGAGATAGTCGATGTATCACGATTGCAATCGATAGAGTGTGTTAAATTCACAATACATTAATTTATTCCCAGTGGAAGATGATGAAAAACCTTATACTTTACTAAAAAATAAAGTCAACAATTTTGCACGTAGGGACCCCCACAACCATACATTTGCTTAAAGAGCATTCTAAGCTGAATGCTTTAAAAAAAAATGAAATGTCATCTGATATGTAAGAAAAAACTTTTTTCCTGCTACTTTTTAGTTGATTGTAACCCGCCTTTGCGTCAATTTCCCACTCTGGATCAGAGATGATTTATTGCAGGAGGATTCCGGAGATAGTCGATGTATCACGATTGTCAATTTTCCTTTGTAGCCTTCCATCTTAAAACATAACATTTATATTTAAGTGAACATCACTGCTTTTCCAGATCAACAAAAGAATAACATAACGCGAGTGTCATTAACTGAAAACATGTCTTGCAGTAAATCAATGATTTTTTAAGAGATTATTGATGTAACGTGTAGGTCGATCGAGCTTCGGGTTTAAAGTATGGCTCCATACAATATATATTAAATTGATAACAAAATAAAATATAATTGTAAGCACTTTAAAATCAATCTGATTTATCTAACTTGAAAAGGATTTTTGACAACAAGATTTAACGTCTGTGATTTAGAATTCGTTCTATTCTAGTGTTGCTGTCAAGAAATAACGCCCCGTACTATCACTGGCTACTAAGTATTTATTGGAACCTATAGCCGAAAATTGTGCATGCGCATTTGTACATTCGTATTTTTTTCTCAATTTATAAACATGAAGCATTTCCACAAATAATGAGTGTCTATTTTAAGGTTTATCCAGATGACAAAGTGTTCGTTGGTATGCCGGATCGCCGAGACTGGAGCCAGTCCAAGCAAAACTGCGAGAGCTTTGGATGGAACCTTGCCACCGCGGAATCATCGTCCCTGTTTGACAGAACCAAGACTCTGATGCAGGGCCACAACTTCTGGCTGGGGGCAAAGAAGGAAATCGGCGGCGTATGGCGTTGGTTGTCTGGTGCTCCAATGTCGCCACTTCCGGTGGAGGATGACGGGGATCGGGAATATAATATCAAGTGCGCATTGTTTTATAATGGTGCGCTAGATGACTCGAACCCCGTCAGCGAAGAGATGCATGTTTGTGAAATAACATTTTAACTCTTGCGTTCAGCTGGATATAAAAAAGGACCTACCTAGAAAGTTATTAAAGGTGGTTATGTTGAGATTAGACTGACGAATTGCTGTACATATATTATATGTTTGTACTTTTAATTTTTGAGTACTTCTAAGTTCCTTACTGGATAATATAGAAAATATAACGTTATCTGTCTCGACCTCAATGTTGCTCTTAAATAAAAGATCACATAATACAGTATGCACAGCTTATTGCGGGAACAATTTTCTGACATAAACGGAATTGCTTATGTATGTAAATCGCTCGTGCAATAAACAGTGTATACTGAATTATGTTATATTTTATCTGAGGCTGGTGCCAGGAGATGGGTTTTTCAAACGTATCTAAATAAGCCTCGCTCTGGTAAAACTGGGCTTGATGCAGTCCGCACAGAAAAATCCTGACGTTCGAGGTCACTTTCGCTTTCATTTTTCGTTTAAAGGCAGTCTCTTCTTAGTGAAAATCCAGTTTAGGCGGAAAGTGTCGTCCCTGAATAGCTTGTGCGGACTGACCAGGCTTATATAGGAATATACTTTACACACATGCCTTTTACCCCGTTTTCCGAGAGCGAGGCTCAAATAAGAATACTGGGGTAAGCAGTGACGTCACATCTCTGTGAATATTTTAGAAGCGACACCTGACGAGTGCGTTGTGGAAACAGTGTGGGTTTTGAAAGCCTATTTTGTTTGGTAAGTTGACCATCGGAAACGATTGCTGTAATTTCTGGTGCTTTAAAAAAAGCACATAGCACTACGTGAATAAAGTAAAATATATAAGGTGAACACTGACGAAATGTTGAACATGTTGTTTATAAAAAAAAGTAATATATGTACTTATGTTGTACCTCTAATCGAAAGTTCTCGAAAGTATCGGGAAAATGGTTTGTGTACGTATGTCTAGATGTTATTGACTCCATGTTTATAAACCTACTATTTAACTGTACCTACCGGTAATACCGGGGAATACATTCTACCGTACGTATCGACTTGCATAGTTTTAAATATGTATTTTGTGCTCCCGGTAGGGGGACATGTAGCAGTCGCACTGTCCGTCTGTCTGTCCGTCCGTCCGACATCCGTTTCCGGAAGTTTTTCCCTTAACGCTTGCAGATGTTTACCTGTTTTGGTGTATGAGTCTACCTACACGAATTACAGATCAAGTTCGAGTTTCGTTCCGGTCCAATGATTTTTGACGACGTTACGGGCCTTGGGCTAAACAATTTTCTCCAAATTTTCTCCAAAAAAAAACAACACTTTTCCGCATGTGTATCTTTGTTTCTTTCAACTTTGGCTGTACAAATAACTATTTATAACATTTTCTTTGTTTGTACAAAAATACTTTTGTTTGAACCCACATATATTGTTTTGCCGACCTTCGAAGAAGTCATTATATAGCAGTCACTATGTCTGTGCGTCTGTGCGAAACGTCCTGTCTTTGCTATGACTTTGCCATTTATTGATGCGTTTTTTTAATTACTTTTCGCAAATGTCAGCCATCGTAAGACGACATGGGGCATGTTACACATGCTTCCTTACCTCATAAGTCAAGGTCACGCTAAGACATCAAAGGTCAAATTGACCATTACAATTCCTGTCTTTGCTATTACTTTGCCCTTTATTGATGGATTTTAGAATAACTTGGACCAATTGTAAACATCACAAGACGACGTGTCACATATAAAAACCGTCTATTACATTAAATGTCAAGGTAACATTTCATGGTCAAAGGTAAAATTTGACCATAAAGCGGTTTGTTTTTGACATCTAGTGGAGTTTAGAGACATTATTGGAATTCGGGGGCATCTGTGCCCTATGGACACATGTCTTTGTGTTTATGTCTTGCTTTGCTTTTATGTTTCTGTCTATGTCTATTATTAATAAAAAATATAATCTATCTGTGGTGTGACACTGCTATGTGCAAACCGTTGTGTTTTGCACTACGGATCCTTATATTTTTTGTATTTATCCAGCCTTTGTAGTTCCATACAAACTTCTAATATGTTATAAGATAACGAAAAGATCATTTAAAAGTTGTATGATAATTTGATGAAACGTTTCTAAACCGAAGTATTAAAGCGTTGCATTGTAATGTATATGGGAAGACAGATACAGAAAAGGATAGGCATAACTGTACCTACCGGTCATACCAGGGAATACATTCTACTAATCGACTTACATAGTTTTAAATGTGTATTTATGTTTATGATTTGCTGTGCTTATTATTTCTTTCTATGTGTGTTATAAATAAAGGTTATATTCTGTCTGTGTTTTGTCACTGGTGTGTGCAAACTAAAACATACACAGAAACAGAAAGATGGATATATCAAATATCAATATGATTGGAAAGTTACCTTCTTTGTGTGTTTTGGTTTCAAAATGGGAGAACAGCAGGGTGAGATCAAAAAAAGCAAAAAAAAAAGACGTGTAATTACAAATAACTGATAAAAATTAACTAAAAGGTTTTAAATTTCACCTTGAATATAACCCTCCATGGCTTCCGTACAGCGAATAACATAAGCCCTTTGACCATGACAATAGGACTCTTGTTAATAATTGAACGTGCTTTTGACATTGTTGTTAGCTATAAACGTGTAGAATAAAAAAATACTTTTGAGTAGACAATTGTATTACACGGTTACTGAACGCGCTTAAATAAAGATATATAGCATGTACAGATAATCGAAACGTATACGTGCATTTACTATGCGTAATAGCTTTTATTCACTTATTCTGTGAACCACGTTGATCTGTATAGAAATATGTTGAAATATTCTACTTTTATTAGTTAATAAAGTTATCAGAGTTTCAAATATTCAAGCTACGCACATAGGAGTCTATTAATTATTACTGAAATCAGAACAGTTCGATCATCATTGTTAAATGTCAATACAAAGAATCGCGATTTGGAGATCACGTTTCCAACACAAGAAGCCAAGTACAAAAGGCTGTCAAGCGTATTGTAGTCACTTAAGAAATTTGAAAAAATACAGTTTGACTTCCGGTTATATATATTAGCAGGCTATAACTATGGTAATACAGACAACCCGGCGCCAGGCAGTTTGAGACCGGAAGTTTGCACACGTGTTCTCCGGGAACGCTGCTGCTGCCACCAGTTCTTCAGTCTCTAAATTAAATAAGGTGGAGCTTTATGAACAACATTCAACATGCGAGGTTTCTTCGCTCTTGTCCTGACTGAATCATGACCATAATATAACGTATGAACACAAACGAGATGAGCATTCATGCAAGGACTATAACCGTGCAAACACAGAGCCAGGTTTTGTGGATCTAGCTCGTCAAGATTTCTTATTTCACTAATTCATGCGTGACGTGAACGGTATAAGAATAATAGACCTTGTGACAGTAGCAACGAAACCCTCGGAAGCCATATGTCACAAGACGTAACGATTATGTTAACTCAAAACAAGAGCATTTACTAATTGTGTTAAAAGTTTTCGAAAATTCCCTTTATGATTATAGTTATATTGTCATGACAAGGATTTCATATTCTCTCATTTTTGTTCAACCGTTTATTTAATATTATGTTTACATGTATTATGCAATGTGGCGACTCTGAATATAATTATTTTATGCGATATTAAAACCAAACGACCGCGTCTGGACGATTTGTTGCATAAATCTATCTTACGGGGGGTTCCGGAGATTTATCACGAATGCTACACTTTAGAGATAACAGACTCGATTTAGTTTCTAACATACAAATTGACCTAAATTGTCCCATCTCCTAGCAGACACAGGCTCACATATAAGGCATTACAAACTCGTGTCATTCAGGTCTGTCGATAATTAGGAGACAGATTGTTGTAAGTAAAGTTTTGAATTTATTATGGACCTGACCTGTACAGTTCTGTTCTTCAAAACAACTCCCAAAAAGGCGTGTATGTGTGTCGGTATATATAGGCCGTGTCATGCGAAAATATGTCTTATGCCATATGTGGCCTGCGTAGCTCCAGACCAGCCTGCGAAGTCGCGCAGTCTGGTCAGGAGCTACCCTGTCCGCTATAAAGTCAGGTTTCGTGGTCGCATTAATGGACAGCGCAGCTCCTGACCACACGGTGCGAATGCGCAGGTTGGTCTAGAGCTACAATTGCCGCTTACAGCATAAGACCCAATTTCGCATGACGCGACTCATGTCAAAGCACGATTCAATTGCGATTATAAATTTTAGGAAAAGCACAATGTGAACACCGTTAACAGGCAAGGGGTTATATTGTAGCATAATAAAACAACTATAATTACATGTACTTTGATTTCGCAAAAAAAATGGGTTTCAAGATGAATTTTGAATGATTAACAAACCTTAAATAAGTGTCCCTAGTCCCACTTCAAACCCATGTTACGTCGGTTAAAAGGCTAGCCCGGTAAGAGTGGCCCTTATACGTAACTTAGATGTTATTATTCCTCTGCAACAACTCTTTTCAATTCCATCAGAACCAGAGATTTTTTTCGACAGCACTTTAGCGGGAGTGAGGGCAGCCATCGCTCCTATGCATCCCCATATATGTCTAAAATGCATATTGGTTGATAATTTTGTAGACATGTTCTTTACCAATAATAATCGAAGAACAGTATTGTGTATTACATTTGTGGCTGTCATAGTATTGCATAATCGCAACTAACTAACTTCCGATTTGTAAACGCGACTGAAATTGTATCACATACATTTTCTCCACTCCATCAAATCTTTAGTAGAACACATATTGCTATGTTGGTATTGTTTAGGTTGCCGACGTCAGGTCATGTTGAAGCACAGCGCCGTCGTTGCGGCGTTAGCCGTCGTGTACTACGTCATCACCACCGCTCGTCAGCGGGGCTCCGTCGTCACTCAGCACATTCTCGACGAGTATGATTACGTCGTCGTAGGGGGTGGCAGTGCGGGCGCCATCATAGCATCGAGGCTTTCCGAGGACCCCGGAAATGACGTCATTCTTCTAGAGGCTGGAGGGGACGACTCTATGAATGACACGTATCATATCCCCATTCATTTCTACGACCTGCAGAAAACGGAAGCCGACTGGGAGTACTACACGGTGCCGCAAACGGCGTCCCATCTTGGGATGGTGGGGAATCGATCATACTGGCCACGCGGAAGGGTGCTCGGGGGGTCTAGTATTTTTAATTCGATGCAGTACACGCGCGGAAGTCGTCATGACTACGCTGAATGGGCTAACATGGGCTGCGAGGGCTGGAGCTATAAGGAGGTTCTGCCGTACTTTCTTAAATCGGAGGACATATTGATAGACGATTTGAAACATTCGAAGTATCACAACAGGGGCGGGTATATCGGAATAAGTACGGGCGGTGTGACTCCACTCGCAGGCGTTTTTCTTACAGCTGGACAAGAAATGGGATACAACTTAACAGATTACAATGGCGAAATTCAGCAAGGATGGAGTCCAATGCAACTGAACATCCGTAGCGGGGTTCGTTCAAGCTCTTCGTTAGAATTTCTGGGACGCTGCAAGGATCGTAAAAACATTCATATCGCCATCAACAGTTTGGCGACAAAAATAGCGATCGAAAATAAACGTGCAACGGGCGTTTATGTTATTCGAAATGGACGAAAATACTTCATAAAAGCCCGAAAGGAAGTCATCGTTTCCGCCGGTGCCGTTAATTCTCCGCAGTTGCTGATGCTCTCTGGGATCGGTCCCCGGAGTCACCTGGAGACGCTGGGTATCCGGGTGGAGGCGGACCTTCCGGTAGGGGAAAACCTGCAGGACCACATGCTGCTTCACATGTTTACGACTATTTCAGACGATATCGGCATGACCAAAAACAAGATTAATAGTTGGACGACCGATATGCAGTATCGCCTGTTTGGGAGTGGCATTAAATCAATCGCCGGGGTCGACGGCACGTCCTTTTTCTGTACATACGAAACGAATGAAGAAACCTGCGCTACTGATATTCAGTTCATGATGTACAGTATGTACATTTCTGATAATCCGTTTTGCATCAAAGAAGATATTGCCAAGGAATACTTTGCGCCGCCTAACACACCGGGGTTCTCCACGGTCATAAGCCTACTGGACCCGCGCAGTGTGGGGAGCATCAAGCTACGCTCAACCGACCCCTTCGATCACCCCCTCATAGATCCCCGCTACTTGACCGACGAACGTGACGTCGATACCTACCTCCGGGGAATACGACTCTGGGAGAAGTATCTGTCGACGCCATCTATGAAGAAGATCGGCGCGACAGTGGAGAGAATGAAACTATCCGTCTGCAAAAGTCACGTGTTCCAATCAGACGACTACTGGAAGTGCATAGTGCGCCACATAGCGTACACCGTCTACCATCCGGCAGGCACGTGTAAAATGGGGCGCAAAGACGATCCGACCGCAGTGGTTGACCCACAGTTGCGGGTCAAGGGTATCAAAGGGCTTAGAGTAGCAGACGCTTCTATTATGCCGAACGTTATTTCCGGCAATACTAACGCACCCTGTATGATGATTGGTGAAAAGGCTGCTGATATGATTCGTGGCAAGAACACCGTTGAGCATTTAAAAAGACAAATGTAATACAATAAAAGCGTTCGACGTTAAGTGGGGTTCAACAAACTAACAAGTGATAAACTAATTAATTAAAGAATGCTTTTATGTTTAACAATATGATTGAAAATATCTTAAAACTATGTAATAAACAAATCAAATAGTAAACAAGACATGTTTGCAAAACATATATTCCCCCACCCCCCAACCCCAAACTCACCCCCTCCCACCCATATGCAGCTAAGTTTCTATATGTGTGATTGGTTATAGGTGATTTTAATTTTAAATATTCCAAGGCCTCATGTGACCTGTTGATCTATAAATTGACAGGGGTCGTCCTTTTTCACGAATAAGCAGCATAGTGAGTTATATGATCTGGGTTTAAACACAATCTACATATTGTGTCGAAATGTTCTACGTATTACAAGCCTTGTGACCTTGACTTTTTATCTATTGACCGGTGCTTCCTTGCATCCCAACTAACTATCATCCCAATTTGTGTCGCGTTCTGAGAAAACTGGGCATAATGCTTGTGCGTAAATTTTCATCCCAGATTAGCCTGTGCAGTCCGCACAGGCTAAACAGGGACGACAATTTCCGCTTTTATGGAATTTTTCGTTTAAATGATGTCTCTAGTTAGTGAAAATCCAGTTTAGGCGGAAAGTGTCGTCCCGGATTAGCCTGTGCGGACTGCACAGGCTAATTTAGGACGACGCTTTACGCACCTGCATTTTGCCCAGTTTTCTCAGAACACGACACATTTCCACAGTCGTTGGTCAAAGCGTTCTCTAGACATCGTGTGATAACCAGCTAGTCTCTATTTCATGTTACAATAGCCGTGACCTTGACCTTTGATCAGGTTACCTTCCTTTCCTTGCAAGTAGCCATCACACCAATGTGCATGATGGTAGGTCAGATGGTTATCTAGATATCAAGCAGAACGAATTTCATGTTACAATCCCCTGTGACATTGACCCTTCAACTGTTGACAAAAAATCAAAAGGCGTCTTCCTTTCTATCCGAGTAATCGGCATACCAATTTGCATAATGGCGGGTCAAAAAATTATCTAGATATCGTGCGGAAACGAAATGGTCATCGTTGCATTCAATTGTAACCATGACATTTGACTTGTTGACCTCAAAATCAAAAGGCGTCTTCGTTATATCCAAAATAACCATCACACCAATTTATATGATTGTACGTCAATGCGTTTACTGTGAATTGTGCGGAAAAAAACAATGGTCTACATTTCATGTTACAAGCCCATGTGACTTTGCCTTTTGTCATGTTGACCTTAAAGTCAATAGGCGTCTTCGATACTTTTCGAGTAACTACCATATCAATTCGGATGATCACAGGGAAAAGAGTTCTCAAGAAATCGTGCGGAAAATAAATGGTCTGCATTTCATGGAAGAAGCCTCTGTGACCTTGCCTTTTTGCCTATTGACCTCAAAGTCGTAGGCGTTATAAGCATGCTCAATATATAGCGCGGAAACGAAATGGTTTAAGGGCAGACATACCTACCGACCGACCGACCGACGGACATGTGTAAATATTTCCCTTTTCCTCCGGAGGAAGAAATGATGAAAACTAGCGTATATACAGTGTGTCGTTATTACACTTTAGCACTTCTCTAATGCGAGCTAAACCGAATCCATTTTAGGTTTGGGTAGGTGAAGGTTTGGGGTTGATGGCCGGCACTCTTGTATAACTGAAAAGTGCCGCCAAAATGCGTTTTGTTTTTCTTACAATTTGGAATTGATATGAAAAAAGATTCGATGTTGTAAGAAAAGAACAACAAGTTAGCAAAATAACAAGGGCGTGTAAAGTGGGCGGCAGGGGCCCTAGGTTCCCCCATGTATAAACTTTACAAATAAACAACGAATGTTTTCCTTTTTTGTTGATTGGTGTATGTTTTCTTAATAAAATGTCAATCGCTCATTTACATGGACGGATACAGACGTACCTTTCCGGGGGGTCTGTCGAGGTGCGGGTAATTTTATTATAGTTTACTGACATCCAAGCAATGAAAGGACTTTCATTCTTATTTCATTCATTTGTTCGTTCATTTCCAAGAACGCATCAGTCAGAGGTGCAGATGATTTATACAAATGTTTTCGCGAGGCATTATGGGATAATTTCAAAAGCTGAACTGGTACATTTGCTATGTAACCCGTCAATTGTGATGAGGGCGGACAAAAGCTATCTCGCCGTTTTACAACCCCCGACAAAAGCTTTCCGGTGAATTTTCAACATCAACATTGACTGGTGAGCGAATGTCCGTTTGATATGTTGTCCTTCATTCCAAATTGACAAATGTCCGTGTTTCTTCTTTATAGATTAAGCAAAACAGAAATACATGGGTCCGCGTATGCGATTTGTAATAAGCTGGGTTTACCCCACCCCCCTCCATACGTAATCGGTGCTTTAAAGCGTTGGTATTTGATAAGCAATGCTGATTAAATTAAGGGCACCATGTTGTGCAGGAAATATACAGCTTTGGGTTCAGCGGGGTGGTGTTTTATCCGTCTCTGTTATTGATGATAATAATTTGTCACGAGCAATTCGCATACATGACACTTGTAATGTAGATGTCATCATATAGCAATTGACACGGCCCAACGGGCATGGTGCACCAGCATTTCATACTCACTCTATGCATAACAACTGTACAAGACTGCTAACATAACGCAATGAATTGTCCCCATAAAACAAAAAATCTAAAAACCAATCGGATACGTTGGGCGGGATTATGAATGCAGCAGACTGGGAGCACGGCTAGTTTTCCCGGTCCGCTGCTGGAGCGTGTGCGTCGCGACCGGGACGAGAGTCACCCGCAGAACATTTTCTTGAAGACTTGTCGGATAGTGGAACTTCTGCGGGCGGCTCTGCTAATCCAGCGGGTACCGTCATCCCTCGAACCGGACGTCTTCTCTACTGCTAATTTCGCCGTCTCCCAGAACATAAGGACGGGGGTCCCCAAGCGGAATGCTAATTGGCCGAAGGGGATGGAGATACAGAGGTCTAGGGGTTGCCACTGTTGTCGCCATGAGTGGGACGGGTCTTCGCTATCTCCCAGAACGTAAGGATCGGGTGTCTACCATACCCTAGTAGGGGACGAAGATATATAGTGGGGTGGTGTCCACTATAGTCGCCTGTAGCGGGATGGGGACAGCGGGACAGCGGATATACCAGCGTAGAAGACGGACGGGGCGGACCTGGAGCAATCCAGGACTTCGAGGGGGTGGCCTTATGAATGTGTCCCAGGACGGCGGTACTCACTACGCTAAGCGTACTGGGGAAAATCGTTCTGGGGATCGGATCGACGGCTGAGACTTCAAGAGTGGCCATAAAGGCGGCGCAGCGCGCTTGGAGCAGGAGGAATATCTTTGCTAGATTGTCAGCACTCCCTTGGCGGAGTAACCTTGTCCTTTTAAGGGCAACCAGGCAGGATTTGTCTTTAAATTGTCTTCCAGCGCACATTAAGGTCTCATTGGCCATCGTGCGCTGGCCTATTTGGATCTAAATTATCTCTTTGGCGGATACCCGGGAAGCCGGGGTAAATTTGACCTAATTTGGCTCAAAATTAAATATTTCCTCCTGAAAGATCACAGGGGCAGGTCGATACCATATGATTTCGTGGAGAAGCGAGCGACCTGTTACTAAACTCTTAAATACAACAAGCATGACAAGAACGACTAGTTTTTACCTGGATACTAAGGGCGATAATGTCAATACCATTTATAATGTATGTTACCGGTAGTTGTCTCCCGCAACACGAACGTCAATAAAAACCTATTTTCTACACAATATCGCTGGAACCATACTCACAAACATGCAGGGATAAACAACAATGTATAATATATATTATATATTTAACCCACTAAATAATATTTTAACCGGATTTCACATAGCATCTTGCAGAAATAAGCAAACAACATTCATAAACAAAATTTGGTTCGACTGGAGTACCGTGATGGTGCTGACACGAATTTCGAGTAACTTGTGCTCTGAAAACTCTGACCAATCAGATAAGTCGTTACATAAAAACTATTCAGATGAAAGAGGCATTTTCAAAATGAAAGATCAAAACATAACATTTTAAGTTAATATACTTTCCCTTTAAATTCATGGATTTCGATGTGTTTCATTGTAAGTCAATACTTTACAATCAAGTCGTTAATCCGTCCTTATAATGAACAGTTGGCACAACGCCATCCGGGTTATTGTTTGTGTTCGGAAGTGTGACAGTGCGATATTGTGTGTGTTTTGATTGGAGATGTTAGCGGTTCTCGCTTAACAATACGGCAATCGTAATTTAACACTTATCAGAGTATTGTGTTACATGTAATCAATAATTAATCAAACATGGCAACACCTCAATCTAGATTTAAAAGCAAGAGAATCTTGCCTAACGTTCCATTTGAAACGGGAGTATTAAAGAAAAATTTAGTCACATTTAATTCGGACACTGTTGAAACATCAGTGGGTGGAACACAGACCCCTGGTAAAATTAGAGGTGATCCATTTGGTTCCATGAATCAATCAAATTATGATGATAATTCGATATGCGAAGGAAATGACCGTGTTAGCGGTCATGCTAATTTGGCAGACACAGTATTTCAGACCAATAAAATAGCCACGCCTAAGACACTTACATCTGTGTTGGAAAGAGTGCATTCAAAAGGGAATATTTGTGTTGAAGTTAGCATAACTAGGGATTCACAAAATGGTGAATCAGATAAAGAAAATTGTCCGTACACACCAAAGGCTAGAAAGTCAATTTCCACGGAAAGTACCCCTATGGGCACTCCACGGTATTATTTGTCCAATGAAAATACTCCAATGAGGGAAAGTCTTCGATTGTTAGGCGGAGAAGACAGCAGTGTTACAGTGGCTGTGCGTCTGCGTCCTTATAGTGTTAGGTATGTCAAGGCTTATAAGTTTATGTAAATTGTGTGTTCATTTACATGTTTATTTATGAATTTATATATATTAATAATAACTATAAATCATGTACAATGTACTACACTGTACATGTTATATTATGATAATCATTATAATGTTAATAAGTATTATATAAAATAATAATAAGTTTGCTATGTGTAATGTACATTGTAGTAACTCTGAATTAATCATGTAATATGGTCTGGTATTATAATATTTTATTATTGAATATTTTATTATGATTTTTTACATTTTTTCAACACACATGTCCACTGCCCAGTATGCACAGTGCCAGTGGTACACAAAGTACGTTATTCAATACAATCATATCTATATTATGTCTTACTGTAAATCATTGTTAAAGAAAACCAGAATTGTTAATTCTGCTTAATACTAAATATGTTCTGGTATGCAGAGAATAATGGTGTAAAGCCTGTAACTAGTAAGTAATTAACTATAAGATCCCGGGATCAATGGCCAAGTAGGTGAGTTATTCTCATTCATGTATCTAATTTTTGATGATTTGCCAATTCTTGTACCTCTGTAGTATACTATTTGTATATTACTTGGTCTTTCAAATGTGTAAAACTAAACCATGCACTACTCTCAAAATGTTGATTATTGGTGAAATTCAATATGTAAATCAGTTTCTACTTTATATTGAAATTGTGTAGACTTATTTTTTTTACATTTTTACAGTTGCATTTTATTTTATTTCCACAGATACTCCTACATGAATGATTGCTTTTTCTTAACTTTTTTCTGCCAGAATAATGTTACAGCTTTACAGCCTTTATGATCTGCTTAGAGCCTTAAGGCTTAGACTAGTGCTTATTAAAACAGGAAACAACCACAGGAAATTCATTCAACATGTGTTATTGTTAGATAACAACACAACTGAGACAAAAACTGCATATGCATATGCATTTTATTGACAGTTTTAACACTGTGGTGCTGACAGCTTTATGCATTGTGCTACTTTTTGTATTATGGTAAATTAAGTTACATGTAGGACATTGACACCTACACCTAATTAAAATCATTTGATGCTATGCAAATGCTTCAATCTGTTACCATTTCAGGGGATAATACGTCATGTACTTAAGAATTTGACTGCCACTTGCCCATGGCATAAGGCAATTAACTAATTTCCTTTGAACAAGGTGCAGTATTTAGAGAAACCGTTTTGTTCATCAACCAGTTATGTTTTCACAGGCCTTTTTGTGATAATTTTGGGAAAATGCTATTTCCTGATTGTGAATTTTGTCACATGAAAAGTCAACTGATTTGGGGAAAACTCAAAACTATTTTACTATAACTCTTTATAATATTAATAATTCAAATTATAAAATCAAAATGATAACAATTATATTTAAACTTAACATGTAGTTGAAATAGAATTGAGATATAATAATCATTAGACACTTCTAATCTAAAAAAAAACAAAAAAAAACAAAAAAAAAACAAATTGGGATTTTTTTACCATTTCACTATACATGTAGGTCACGTACCTAGTGCTAGATACAGCGAAAACAAAAAATGTTTCATTAGGTATAAAAAGTTATTTTTTGTGATTCTTTATTTTTATTTGTTTAGGATTTAAAACATTTGCCATCTGAAATTTTGATTGTTACATAAAATTAACTTGTGCAGTGCCACACTGCCAAACAAAACATACTAACATGCAATTGGCTAACCAAATCAATTTAACATATTGGTGGAAAAAAGGTTTTGTGTTTCCATTAACCTAACTGTTTAGTTTTTGATCATTTTTTGTAAATATATTTCATATTTACTAAATTCAAATTTAGTTTGCAATAAATTAATATTGATGTTTCATATATTTTATCATATTTGCTTAATCAACTTTAAGAAAACAAATAATAATTTCAAAAGAATGTACAATAGGGATTGGGAAGATTTCTGCACAGCGATGTTTTTTGTCCTATTTGGAAAAGTACCCGTACCAGTCCAATTGGGAAAAATTGAGTCGTGAAAACCTCAAAATTGGGAAAAATCGAGTCGTGAAAACTTCAAATTGGGAAATTGGTGTATTTGATTTTTTGCTCCCAAATACTTAAATATTCAGGGTTTTTTATCTGATTTTGGGGAAAGGGCCTGGCCTTTTTTGAGGGGAAAAAAATAGCGCGAAAAGCTGGAATTTGGGGGGAAAATCACGGGAAACGCCGGATTTTGGGGAAAATAAGGAAAGTCTTAAATAATCACTTTAACATATTTTACTGTTTTTAAAACAAATTCAAGGCAACAGAAAATTTAATTGTGCAATATTTTGTATTTTCTACACTGGTTGATACATGATTACATACATGTATTTCCCAATTCCAAAAAAAAAAAAAAATAAATAAAAAATCCACAATCGTAAAAAGTTAACATCATTTATATCGAAAGAGTGACTTCCCTTCATCTGCTAAGTAATTAAGCCTTTAGCGACCTAGATAAAGTTCATTCTTCATCAAATACATTCAAATATGAAATGAATTAACATTGAACATGCCCAATATTGCATGTGTATTTATAAAGAAGACAAAATAACAAATAAAAAAATAAAAAAAATATATTTTTTTTTGTATAGAAAGATGTGTCTCATGATTATTATATCTCAATTCTATTTCAATTTAATCTTGTCAAATATACTAAATTATGAAAAAAGCAATGAATATAGTGCAAACATGTACAAATGTAATAATGAGAGAGTAAGTAAAAAAATTCCCCTAAAAGGGAAACGCCGCGAAAATTCCCCCTCATGAGGGCTGCCGACCCCTTCCCCCAAAGTAGTGTGAGGGCGCTGGGTGTCTGCTCTCTTATTCAAGTAGTTTTCATCTTATCTTCACCAAACTGGTCACAAGTTGTATCTACACCATAATATCTAGGCCAAGTTTGAACATGGGTCATCATCGCCGCCTCATGCTGGGTCAAAAGTAGGTCACAGGGTAACTTAGTGCGTTTCTTACATTCAGCTTGGTGTCCGCTCTCAAATTCAAGTAATTTTCATCCGACCTTCACCAAACTTGGTCAGAAGTTGTATCTAGATGATGTCTAGGCCAAGTTTGAACATGGGTCATGCTGGGTCAAAAACTAGGTCATGGGGTCAAATAGTGCGTTTTAAACATTCAGCATGGTATCCGCTTTCTAATTCAAGTAGTTTTCATCCAATCTTTACCAAAGTATTCCCAACCCTCAAATGGGTGTATTTTGTGACAGTTTGGCACTCTTGTTTAGCATTGTCCACTCTATAAATCAAAGTTTTCTTTTGACTTTCATCAAACTGTATGAAAATGTCATAGGCATACAATCCTTTACTACTTTAGCTGTGTAAACTTGGCAGGGCTTTTCATCAGGAAATTGGGAAGAGGCCCTAGCCTTTCATATTGGGAATTTCATGCGCGATTACTGCTCATTTTGGGAAGACAATGTTTTTAAAAGTTTTTGAAACAGGGTCTTTTTTATTGTGCAGAAGTATTAAAAGAAACATGGTGGTGCATTCTTAATTAAATTAGAGCTCATTGCTTTCATTTCGGGAGATGTCCAATGTGTCTAATTAAAAAAAAAAAACATTTTTTTTTTATTTTCTTTTACAATTTGGGAAATTCTTCTATCAATTTTGGAAAAAAATGACCTTATTTTCAGTTGGGAAGGGAAATTTCGGCCCCTGTTATATAAGGGTGAAAAGCCCTGCTTGGGCATTATTCCTGGGTTTCATCCAATATTATTTAACATTTACATGGTTATGCTTAAGCCTTTTATGTAGTGACAAAGTTGGAGTTGGGGGCATCTGTGTCGGGAGGACACATTTCTTGTTGCTTTGGGGAATGCGGCCCAAAATTAGATCAAAATAAGCCCTGCATTACTCAAAGTAAAAATCAAGACTAAGTTGTAAATGTGTGTTAAGAATGCTACACACTGTGCACTGCACCATTTATTGCAATAGTACATGCTATTGCAGTGATTGTTTTGGCCCCAAATTACTGCCTCTTTCAGGCTGTTTCCCAACGGCAAAAAGTATCACTTTTTCTCAAAAATCGGACCAAAGTTTCCCCAAAAAGATGCCAAACATTAAAAAAAAAAACACACTCAATAATTGGTTTATTGAGTTTATGATACAGCGATATAATGTCATAGCACTTTATAATATAAATTTTTAAATGCAGTTAAACTTAATAATGTTTCATTTTCCCCAATTTCATGGTTTATCACGCTATTTTTCCCAATCCTAAAGGAACGGACTGTCAAATATTATAAAGCAAAAAAATCACTGTATAGCCATTCTAATTTCTATCCCTAGAGAGCTTGCCGATCCACACGTCAGCAATGTGGTCTGTATGTCTGGAAATGAGACAACAGTGCGTGCAGAGACGGGGCTGGAACATCACTTCCTGTACGACTTCTCATTCTCCTCGTTTGACGCCAAGGACCCGGACTATGTCTCACAGGAACAGGTGTACCTCTGCCTGGCTCAGCCCCTTCTGGTGAAGGCCTTTGAGGGATACAATACCTGCCTGTTTGCCTACGGACAGACTGGCTCCGGGAAAAGTTACAGGTAATGTTTTAAAATCTCAAGAGTGGACCATCATAAAGTCTTAAGAATTTTTTTCAGAGCACTTGTTTATTTACATTGTACCTTTTGTTCAACACGTTACAGGAAACAGACCTTTTTTGTAAGTCCTAACTTTTTACCAAAAAACAGTGGATGTCATAAAATATGTAAAAATAAAATATATAACTACCAAAATGAAAAGAAAAATACAAACACAAAAAAACTCTGCTTCAAAAAAAGTAGGATGCAAGGCAAAATGGAACACGCAGGTGCAATGCAAAAATAAAAATATTTTTATATTTAATATATTTTTTTTTAATTTTTAGGAGCAGGAAATCCGACTCACATCTGATCAATTTTTTGGTGACTAACTACATGACTTGCATTTTCTCCTTTATGAAGGTTATAAATTGCCATGTTGTATTTGCAGCATCATGGGTCATGGGTCAGATGTTGGCATCATACCTCGGTTCTGTGAGGAGCTGTTTTCACGTGCAGATCTCGTGCGAGACCATGACAAGGTATGTTGATTTAGATTATCTTGTTCATGTTTGTGCTTGAGGGTGATTAACTCAACAGATTTTTTTTCTTCATGCAAAAGTTAATTTGTTGACTGTGTTTCAATATAATTAATAATAAAAAATGTGCACTGTGTTCTATGGTGTATTGAATTTTCTTATCCAGTTTTACATGTGATTACCATTGAAATAGAATGGGCAAACAACCACAATAAATATATTAAATGAACAACAACACTGTAACATTAAACTGATTATCAATACTGGCTCAAATGTTTTGATAAGCTGATTTTGCAGTTCCTTACATATTTTTATGTCCCCCAGTCTATACTGGGGGACATATCGTTTTTGCCATGTCCGTTTGTTGGTTTGTTTGTCTGTTTGTTTGTTTGCACAAACTTTAACACTGGCCATTACTTTTGCAATATTGAAAATAGCCACTTGCTATTTGGCATGCATGTGTATCTCATGGCGCTGCACATTTTGAGTGGTGAAAGGTCAAGGTCACCCTTCAAGGTCAAAGATCAAATATATGGGTCAAAATCGCTTTAAAGGGGACATAGTGTTCCACAAACACATCACTTGTTTTATAATTACTAATATATGTTTTAAATTTTATTCTTTAAGTCATATTGTAAGAAGAATAAAATGGCTCTTTCATGTGGGTAGCCCAAACATAATTTAATTACTGTAAAAAAAAATTAACTGACTACTAAGTTTTAGTTATTATTGGTCTTTACTTCATGTACATGTAGTGGGAATTGAGACTCTTGCCAGCTAGGCTATACACTGGTTATGAATGAATAAAAAAAATGAATTCAAAACTATCTTGCAAGTCTCTGTAAGAATTTTCACCAATAATACAATAGTTACTTTGTGGGGTAATGTAACTGTTTCCAATAACAAAAGGTGTTGAAACTGATAATTAGAGCTGTATACAAAATGTACATGAGAGCATAAGTGCTATTGTTAGAGGATTGTAAAAAAGTGTTGTAAAAGAGAGTTCATGTAGTTTAAGTAACTTTCCAAAAGTGAATTTTACATGTTGAATACCTTCACATTTAAGCTAACTTGTGTAATTCTTCCTTCAGTCGGCATCTTTCCTTCTTTTCAATGACAAGATTTTGTAATAAATAGTTATTTACTTTTATAGAGCTTTTCCAGGATTTTTTACCCTTATATAACAGGGGCCGAAATTCGGCCCCCTTTCCAATTGAAAATAAGGTCTTTTTTTCCCCCAAAATTGATAGAGAAATTTCCCAGATTGAAAACATTTTTTTTTTTTTTTTTAGACATATTGGGCATCTCCCAAATTGAAAGCAATGAGCTCTAATATGATTAAGAATGCACCACAATGTGTCTTTAAATACTTATGCACAATGAAAAAGACCCAGTTTCAAATTTTTTTTAAAACACAGTCTTCCCAAAATGAGCAGTTATCGCGCATGAAATTCCCAATTTGAAAGGCTAGGGCCATTTCCCAATTTCCTGATGAAAAGCCCTGTATTCGAAGGTGATGTGTAAATAAGCACATGTGATGTTGTGAACCCTAGAGATAAGGGTATTTTCTTGTGCTGAAGTTTTTTTATAAAATCACAGATTTCAAATTTTTGTTTGAAGGCAGCAACTTCAAGAGCCTTGACATATTTAGTCCTTTTTAAATTTATCTAGAGACAGCGTAGCACTAGGCTTTAATTAATTGTTGTGTGAATATGAAGTGCCCTAACCTAGTAATGTTTATTTGCTGTCTTGTATATCAGACAAAACTATCAATTGTGTATGAAATTATTGAAATTTTAATATTCTTATCAGCTTATTAAGGTGTTGAAGTCAGTCTAGCTAGCAAGTGATTTGAACTTGTCGTTCGGGTATTCATGAAGTTTAAAAATCAATTTTAATGCCCCTTGATCTGTGCAAATCTGCTTGTTTGATGTCGGGTAAAATAAATTGGCTGATTTTGACAATGTCAGTCATTGGAGTTTAAATCCATGATTTACATGTATTGATGGCATGCATTTGGCATGCATACACATTATTCCATGCATCAAATTGAATCATTAATGAGCTTAACAGGTTTACCTTAAATAAAGTAAATACATGTAGAAGAAAGTAAATTACCAAATGAAACAATAATATTATGAGCATTTACATGTACATGTATAATATTTTATTTGATTGTGCAGCGATTGTTTTCCTTCTTTGTAAAGTACCGAAAAACAGCGCTTTCCCAATTAGAAAAAAAACTTCACATTTCCCAATTGCTGTCAAATAAATTCCCAATTGAAGGTCCCCCNAAAAAAAAAAAAAAATAAAAAATAAAAAAAAATGCAACATTAAGTTCGTTTTCCTATGCAGCTCTATGGCTTGAACCTAAGTTAATAATATAATATTGACCACTTGACAACACTAAGTTATCACTTTTTAAGTGTTTGGGAGCAAAAAATCTAATAAACCAATTTCCCAATATGAAGACTTCACAACACAAATTTTCCCAATGTCAGGGTTTTTCGCGCACATTTTTTCCAATTGGGCTGGTACCGGTACTTTTCCCAATTGGGCAAAAAAAATCGCTGGTATGTTATATTGTAATTCTATAAAGTATAACAATTGTAATTCTGTGGAAAGTCAATTAATTTAATTATTTAATTTACTAATTTAAACAACAACAGGACTTACACTGCCATTCTCCAAATAAGGCAATACAACATGTAGCTACACCTTGAGCATTTTGGCTAAGTAAATTTTTATTTGGCTTCAATTATTTATGCCAATATGAATTGCATCAACTGATGTGGGAGGCATATAGGGATAAATTGACTGTTTTGTTTAGCATCAATAGTGAATATGTTACCGTTTCCTACAAAGATTTGATACTTGCATGGAAGTTATCTAGAAACACTCCAAAGGTCACATTACTACATCTACATTACACATTTATATATTTATACACATTACTTGACTCAACTTGTCTTGACCTTGACATTGACCTTATTTAGGTCTGAGACAAGTTCAAATGAGCCAATTAAATGATACTGACGAGGCTTCCACTGAATGCAGAATCTTGTCCTTCATAAAAAAAAACATGAAGAGAAAAATGTTGCTGTAGGGATGGCTGCTCATTTGGCTTTAGGAAATGCTAGCCAGAAAAGCAATGATTTTGCTGACTTAAATATAGGATCTGGAATGAGTTGTCATATCATACCATATTTTATTAATAGAGTTCAGGAATTTTGTTAGTAAGCAAGCCTTTGGTGAGCTTACTAACGAATTTCCTGGACGAGTTTAATAAAATATGGTATGATATGACAACGAGTCATGGAGTGACATGGTGAGCTTATGTGACCGTGTGATGTCCGGCGTCCCTTGTGCGTGTGTGCGTGCGTGTGTCCGTCAACAATTTGTTTGTGTAGACAGTAGAGGTCACAGTTTTCATCCAATCTTTATGAAATTTGGTCAGAATGTTTATCTTGATGAAGTCTGGGTTGGGATTGTATTTGGGTCATCTGGGGTCAGAAACTAGGTCACTAGGTCAAATCATAGAACAACCTTGTGTAGACAATAAAGGTCACAGTTTTTATTAGATCTTAATGAAATATAGTCAGAATGTTTGTCTTCTTAAAATCTGGGCTGGAATCGAATTTGAGTCATCTAGGGTCAAAAACTAGGTCACTAGGTCAAAGTTTAAAAAAAACACTTGTGTAGACAGTAGAGGTCACAGTTTTCATCCAATCTTAATAAAATTTGGCCGGAATGTTAATCTTGGTGAAATCTGGGTTGGGATTGTATTTGGGTCATCTGGGGTCAAAAACTAGGTCACTAGGTCAAATCTTAGAAAAAACCTTGTGTTGACAATCTAGGTCACAGTTTCAATCAGATCTTTATGAAACTTTTGTCAGAATGTTTATCTTGATGACATCTGGATTGGGATTGTATTTGGGTCATCTGGGGTCAGAAACTAGGTCACTAGGTCAAATCCTAGAAAAACCTTGTGTAGACAATAGAAGTCATAGTTTTCATCTGATCTTAATGAAATATGGTCAGAATGTTTATCTTGATTATATCTGATTTTGGATCGTATATGGTTCATCTGGGGTCAAAATTTAGGTCACCGGGCCAATTCTAGTAAAAGGTGAGCGATTCAGGGCCATCATGGCCCTCGTGTTTATCACATGCTTTTAAACGAGCAAATTAAATAAATATTTACGCAAACATAATGATAAATCCCGAATGTTGTTTACATTTCGTGACGCAACGTCATTTCAGCTAAATAACAAAATGCGATTGGTCAATAAACGAAAACTAAGCCAATGAAAACGCTTAAAAAGTATATTACATATGTGTGATATAAAAATATATGTAATGGTCATATTACATGGGAAATAGGGTTTGGCATGTGATAAATTGTTTTATCAAATTCTTGTTGTTGTTATCACTTTCAAAATTTTCATGAAAAACAAGTGATGAAGCTTTTTTTAGTATTCTGCAGCCCCTGGTTAACAAAATATTTTTGTACATCATCATGATATCAAGAAAGTCAAATCATACCCTTCAATTTCAGATAATGTACATTCAGTTGAAAAACATGATACTGTAGGTTTCTTGAATAATTTGATACTAAATTATTATTGACATACAAATTGTACAACAGCCTGTCTAAACATTATTATTCCATCCTTACAAAGGCTTACATGACTAAGCATCTATAGGGTCAGTATTAATACGAATAGTCAATATTTTGATTCTCTATTCAGGTTTTATGTTCCCAGCTAAAATAGTGTCAAATAAAGTTCAGACAGTTTGGTGTTGATATTACATCCCTTTACTAAATGCAAACTCAATAATAGGAACAATACCACAATAATGCATTGTTCAAAACCATTCTGTAGGCTAATATGATAAATATGAGCCTTTATGCAAAATAAACAAAACCAAATAGCATTGAAAAGCGAAATCAGAGTTGAAAGGATTTCATGTAGTAGTAGTCACTGTTTTCACAATTATTTCAATAACCAGATTTATTTCAGTACATAAATTGTACCATTCTCAATCTGTATTGGGAATTGCAAAAATGTTGTGTCAAAACTACAATAGAATCACTCGGTCATGAAACAGCTTTAAAGGCTTTAGTACAATGAACCGATATTGATAATTCGTGTAATGATCCATTAGGGTTGTGGATAGACCTATAGTTTGACCTATAATGCGGACCATCATTGTTTTACCTACATGCCATGGGGCAAAATTTTATTTGTATTTACCAACGACCTACTCGATCTGCTCTGCTCATAGATAGCATTAATTTATTACTTTATATCTCAGATTTTAATATCTTGGTTCTGATTTTATTATTTATGAAGTATCATATTAAATCTGTGTGAATAGTTCTATTGATACATATAAGACTTCCATGCAGGTTTAATGTTCAGATCACTGCCGATCGATTTCAACAATGAAATGAGATGTGACTATTTGAATAGCCTCTTGATATATATTATTTATAATGAGCTTCAACCCTCACACGTATACAGTAGATGTAGATTGTAAAAAAAAAGAGAAATCATATACTTTTACAAAAAAATCATATACTTTTAGAGAGGGTTGGTTGGTCAAATTTGGGGCTGAAATTCAGCACCATTTCTCATAAATAAACCTTTGCAAATATAATGTTAACAACACATTTATTCTCAATATTATTGTAACACTGTAATATGTGAATTGGGAATAAGACATCAATTTGGGAATAAATTGTGTTTTATCAAAAGTGCATAATATGCAGTTTTATATGTTGTATTTATTTAGTGTGACAAATTATAATTAAAACAAATATAAGCATGTATAATAGCATCATTAAAATTGATTTTACTTCAAAACTGGATTTTTTATTAATTAAAAAAAAATCCTCATAGAATGAAACTGCCTAGCATGGACACAGTTTAAAAACAGTGCTCCAGCTAGGCCTAAATTGAAGGGCGCCCCGCCCTGCCCTCCCGAACCCCCGCCCTGCCCTCCCGAACCTCCGCCCTGCCCTTCCTAGGGCCCCCCTGCCCTTAAAAAAAAAAAAAAAAAATTTTTTTTTTGTTTACATATGATGATTCATAAATCTCTTTTTAAAATACATTGTAATTAATTTATTCCTCATTGTAGACATTTTATTTGAATTGTTTTATTATAATGGGAATAATATATTCTAACAATTATTAATAACATATAAATTAACATGTAAGAGGAAGCATTCCAGAAACGCCAGCGCGCTCGAAAGTGCCCTTTTGACAAAATACTGCGCGTCAAAGTGCCCTTTTGACAAAAAAGCCCCCCTGCCTTTTTGAAATCCTAGCTGGAGCACTGAAAAATACAGTTAAAATGATAAAAATACAATCACTGTTAATGAAAAAGTCATGGAAAATTGCTTATTAAGCTTAAATTATAGATAATATATTAAACAAAATAAATGTAGATCATGAAATGTATAGTTTTGTTTGAGAATATCACCAAAATAATGTCCATTCCCAGTTTGATGTCTTATTCCCAATTCACATAATACAGTGTTTTGTATTTGCAAGCTATAAACCACTTACACAAATTCCCCAATTTTAGTCAAAAACATGCTATTCCTCCCAATCCAAAGGGCGACTGCCCAATGTCCCAAAATGGAGGAAAAAACACTGATTTATATGTATAAAAAACAAAACTTTTATAACACTTATAAAGGAACATGATATCATTTTGATTGATTCACCTGTATGTTTTGGTTTTAAATCTATAAGGTTCAACATTGACAATTTGACTAGAAAGCGTTTGAGCAGTGCCTACACATGTACATGTGTGTCTCTGCCAAGCCTTCTAAATGTATTGCGCAAAAATGTTAATCAGTGAAACAGCTTATAGAGCCCTTATATTGCTTTTCATCTTAAATATTGCAGTGTTTTTCACAATTTTGAGAATGAGGCCGGGTCCCTTTGTATTGGAAAAAATCACATTGTTTTGACTAAATTGGGAAATTACATAGTGTTATTGATTTTTTGCAAACAATTGCTTTAAAATTGAGAATAAAAGTAATTTCAATATTATATTTACTAAGGTTCAACCTATAGAGCTTGATTTGAGATGAATTAAACGTTGAGACTTATTTAAAAAAAAAAAAAATGGAAACCTTCAATTGGGAATTTTTAGGTCCAATTTGGGGAATACATGTATACATTGTATATACATTTTTCCATTGGGTCCCCGTACCGGACCCAAATTTGAACGAAAAAACACACTGAATTGTTACCCAATAATGAAGACGTTCTTTTATACGTCTATAAAAACAGTGACCAATATCACCATCAAATTTAAAACATGAACATGCCCCCCCCCCCCATCCAGGGATAATAAAGTGCATTTATGAGTTTTCTTGTCCTTAGGTGAAACTGCATGTTGAGATCAGCTTCTTTGAGATCTACAATGAGAAGATTCACGATTTACTGGCCTCCAGCAATCACTTAGGCAGCGGAAAAGACAAGAAAGTGAAGAAGACTACGGTAGGCTTTTATTGTGTTTCATTTCTTTGGTAAAAGTCGTAGAGTTTTGTTCCACTATTAATCATGTTCAACAAAACAAATACATAGCATTTAATTGTTAATTAAAATTTATTTTTGTTCTGTGTAAACAAATTTCTTTTGCATTTATCAGTTTTAAGTGTTTGCAAATTCAAATAAAACATTTTGCTGAAATAGATATCGTGTTTAAACTTTGACAGCTTTTTAGAAAGAGAAGAAGACTCCGGTAGGCTTTGTTTTTATGTTCCATTTCTTGTTGAAAAGTCGTAGATTTGTGTTCCATTATTAATCATGTTCAGCAAAACAAATAGATTGCATTTAATTGTTTATTATCCCTACGCTTTTTGAAAAAAAGGGGGGGGGATATTATGGTTATCTCCGCCGTCCGTCTGTCCGTCCGTCCTGGCCACTATCTCCTCCTACACTATAAGCACTAGAGCCTTGAAACTTACACACATGGTAGCTATGAGCATATGTGCGACCCTGCACTATTTGGAATTTTGATCTGACCCCTGGGTCAAAAGTTATGGGGGTTGGGGTGGGGCCGCGTCAGAAATTTTCACTATTTTTTATGCCCCCGGTAGGGTGGCATATAGTGATCGCACTGTCCGTCTGTCCGTCTGTCCTTCTGTCTGTCTGTCTGTCCTTTTCGAAAAAAATGCTCATAACTTCTATGCCCCTTGAGATATAACCTTCATATTTGGTATGCATGTGTATATGGACAAGGCCTTTCCATACGCACAAAAATTTTGACCCCTGTGACCTTGACCTTGAAGAAGGGGTCTGCGTTTAGGTTTCAAAATCTGCGTTTAGGTTTCGAAAAATGCTCATAACTTCTATGTCCCTTGAGATATAACCTTCATATTTGGTATGCATGTGCATATGGACAAGGCCTTTCCATACGCACACAAATTTTGACCCCTGTGACCTTGACCTTGAAGTA
>VMBQ01003559.1:0-35372 GCA_007657795.1 Dreissena rostriformis | reverse complement strand
AATATCTTGAAAGAGTGCGAAAATGGTTCCAGTTGAATGAAAAACATGGCCACCAGGGGGCGTGGCAGTTTACCTTATATGGCTTTAGTGTATAGTAAAACCTTGTTAACACTCTAGAAGTCACATTTATTGTCCAATCTTCATGAAACTTAGTCAGAACATTTGTTCTAACGATATCTTGGATGAGTTTGAAAATTGTTCTGGTCTGTTGAAAAACATGGCTGCCAGGGGGCGGGGCAGTTTTCCTTATATGGCTTTAGTAAAACCTTGTTTACACTCTTGAAGTCACATTTTTGGTCCAATGCTCATGAAACTTGGTCAGAATATTTGTACTAATGATATCTGGGCTGACTTCGAAAATAATTGAGATCCGTTAAAAAACATGGCCGCAAGGGGGCGTGGCATTTTTCCTTATATGGCTATGTAGTAAAACCTTGTTAACACTCTAGAAGTCACATTTATTATCCAATCTTTATGAAACTTGATAAGAACATTTGTTCTAACAATAGCTCGGCTGAGTTTGAAAATGGCTATGATTCGTTGAAAAACATGGCCGTCGGGGGGGGAGGGGCAGTTGTCCTTATATGGCTATATGGAAAACTTGTTGACGCTATATAATAGCCTCATTTATTGGCAAATCTTCAAGAAACTTAGTCAGAACATTTGTCCCAGTGAAATCTTGGCAGAGATTGAAACTGGGTCATATGAGCTCAAAAACTAGGTCACTAGGTCAAATATATAAAAAAAAACATGTTAAAAGTCACTTTTTTGGTCCAATCTTCATGAATCAGCTTGCATTTTTCCAGAATAGTCTAGTTCCTTTTTCTCTCAGGTGAGCGCCTTAGGGCCTGATGGCCCTCTTGTTTAAGATTGCGGGTGACACACACATTATTTTCCAAATGCAATATATGTTAAAAAGGAAATATGTTTTTCAACTTAACTGTCATATAAGCTACAGTGTTGAACTTCCGTTTAACCCTTTCCCGCTCAGAAGCAAAGTGAAAATGGCTCTATGCAAACAGCATAAAACCAGAACAGACTGCAAGTAACTCGCAGGCTGTTCATGTTTTATGCTGTTTGCTGCTCATCAGTATGTAAGGAATGGAAATGAAGCCTTGGAAATGAAGCCTTTACAACTTTAATCTAGTAAGAAAGGGCTTACATTTATTTTGATTTTCTAAGGGACTACATACTCGTCAGAGTGCGTATCTGATTGGTGAAGGGTTAAGATACACTCTGTTTGATTGACTTGTTACAGACTTTGATGTTGAGAGACCTGAACATCTGGCTGACCTCATATCTCTATCAAAACCCATCAGAACTAAAGGTGCCAGGCCTAAGCAGCCTAAGAAGACAGCTGATAATGTTAAGGAGAGGAAATCTACCAATACGGATATTAAAAGGTTTCTAAATGTTATTCTGCTTTTATTTTCGAATATTTAGTAAGGTTGATTACTATTTCATAGTATTTAATAACTCCTGCAGGGATTTCAATTGAAGCAGAATCCTGCATTTGATGCAAGCAAATTGCAATTTTTTCATTTTTTGACTCCAGCAAAACAATAGCCTCGCATCATTTTGACACTTTTGTTTTCCATAATCCTACTTTTTAAATTACAAGAAATGATCTTTTATGCTACACATAATGCTTTTCACCATGAAACTTATAAATAAGAGTTTACAAAATGGTAAACACTCATAAAGGAACACATTTCAAGATACTTGAGTATTTTGACCCCAAGCATTTTCATTTTGACACCTAATATTTTGAAGCCTTGGGTCATGTTGACTCCTGGTTTTCAAAATCTACTGAAATCCATGCTTCTGTATAGCTGTATATATATATATATATATGTAAAGTTTTGTCCGTATCATATTGTAAACTTTTTCGCAATGATTTTCTTTTCTTAATCGTGTCGATCTGTACCGGTCGTAAATTCGTAGCTGAATATGTATATGTTTGTGACAGTTTGTTGAAGTTCGTGTGATGTGTCACAAACAATATTACTGTAAACTATCACATTTCTTTTTTAATGAGTATCATTACATGAGAGTGACCTGTCTTTGTATTAAGTATTGTATATTTATAAATAAAAAACGATTGATTTTGGAAAAAAAACACACACCAAAAGTAAGAACACAAAACAAGATTCCAACAGACAGAAGAACAGTCGGGAAAACGAACGAGCGAACAAGATAATGATTAAGATGATTGGGTTATTTCATTTACAAAACCATTTCAGCACTTTAAAAATGAGATATGTTACCTATCGATAGCCTATTTTTTCGATAGTTTTCTATATTTGTATAGAAAATATGTAACATCTTTTGCATACAACATTAAGCTTTCCAACGACTCGGATTATTTGATTGTGCAAAAGTAAAATGAGGGCAATTTTTGGTCCGATTTGCTCGTTTTTTTCTTGAAATATGTTTTTTCTTCATTTTGAAATTTAAAAAAAAACGGGATGCGTGTTAAACATGGGGGCGCGTTATACAAAGGAACTAACGGATTTAGTATATGGCATCTTTTTGTAGCATTATCCAAAGTTTGCTCTTGGATAACATCTTTCAAATGCAATACAAAAACAGGTTAAAAATGCAAATGCATAGTGTTTCAGTTTGTGAAATGTCTATTTAAAACATACACAATGATAATGGCAAATTGCAGACAAATGTGAAGAGCGCCTCAGTAGCGCACAAGAGACCATCCGAAGATATGAGTACGACCGTAAGGCGATGTTGGAGAAGATATCAATCATGGAGGGTAGCTTGGCTGAAAAGGAGGCCGATGTCAACAAGAAGCAGGTATGACACTCGAGACCGGCTAGTACATTACTATTCTTCCAATATGTTTTTTTTTACAGTATAACTTTTTCATTCTCATTATTCGTGAAAAATGTGCTAAATCCTTATTGTCACCCTCCACGCTCTTTTGTGATACAAATATAAATGAATGTACAACTTATTCGAGTAAGCTGGCGGGTTTCAAACGCGAAATCACGACCATGCACAAAAGCATTCCTTGTGTTGTAAACATGAAACTGATGTATTTGTGTGCGTATTTTATGTTGGGTATAACTCACGTATTCGTCCTACGCATCTCCAAACTGGTCATAAAGGTACTCTTACTTTGTCGTTCAGTTTCTTTAAAAAAAAACGACACGCCCAAAGGACAAGCACATTAATTTGTATCAGTGCTTAAATTGTACGTTCTGGCGTATTGGGTCGGTTTGTTGGTATCTTAACAAATGACGACGTTTATTGCTACCACCTTTACACATGTATTGCAAACAAAACATTGTATTCAATTATTATGCTAACTTTCAGGATCGTATCAACAAAATGCGTCAAGACGAGAAGCGTTACGCGGAAGAAAAGAAGAAACTCAATGACGCTTTGGAGGACGCCAAAAAACGTTGCAAACAACTAGAACTCGCAGAGGGAGAGACACGTGGAACGAATAACATCGATAATCAGGTGGGTATAGGTGAAAGCTCTGGAGCAACGAAGGGCATCATGCAGCTCTGAGTGATGAAGAAAACATTTTTATCGTAGGTCAACAGCAACAATACCGCTCATTGGACTGGCAATGAAGGAGAATCTACCGTTAATGGGTTTTAATTTGGACATGTGGGTAACTTAAGTTGAATAAGGGATGTTAAACACGATTTTTCTTCCTGTAAATGACCCAGAAAGGTCAGTTGAGCTTTGATTTAAAGACTGTTAATTAGTCTATAAAGTATAATACGTTAATTGTTAAAATAATTGCCCAGTTGAAGGTAATGTGCAAAAAGTATACGATGCGTTTTAAGTAATTATGTGCAGGTAATCTTTATTTGGATTTTTGTATGAATTAAAATGTTACTTTGAAAGAACAGATACATCATATAACGATGCAGAAATGTGTAGATGAATAACCAATAATTAAGTAATATCAAAAATGACTTACAAGTTCTTAAAAACTAATGATATAGGAATACTGAAACTGTCTTTTGTAAAAGCATTTTGGCCGTGTTGATTTTAAAATCGTTAGCGTTTTATTTTCCTTCAAAATAACCAGCGTATTAATTTGGGCAGTGATTGGTCAATGCAGTCATAATATATATCACTGAATCAAAATCGTGTACGGACCGATTATCCGTCCGACCGATTATTCAACTTACGATTAGGTGCACACAAACATACATCCATATCTTCGCAGAGAGAATACTTATATATACTGTCATAATATGAACGAAAAATATTATATAAATTGTCAGACAATTAGATTTTTTCAAAAATAAAGATAAACAACGGACATAATACGTTGAAGACAGATATTTAGGAGGATAAAAATGGTAAGCCTCCATTGTCGTTTTATCTCAATATGCCACTTGACGGATTTTCATGAAACTGTGCCAGTGTTTAGGTCAAATAGATAATATGCAGAAGGAATGCGTCATGCAAGCCGACTAGTGGTCAAGGTCATTTTTTTAAGTCGAACGTTTTATCCTATTTATCGGGTCCTCCAATATATCTTATACAATTTGATGGCTATTGATGAAACGTGGGTGCAATATTAAGGTCATTCAGCCTATATAAAGAATGTTTGATTCAGTAACGCCAACACAAGGTCAATGTCATACTGAAGGTAATAAATTTAGCCTTCAGTGTTTGCGTAAAGGCTTTTTGTCTCCATTACCTTATTGTAAAAAGTGATTCCTGGCCTGGCTATAAACTTTCAGTTTATTGAACACAAGTTGTATATCCTTTTAAAAGCAAAAGTGGAGATAAATGGTCATTAGTACTTCAATACAAACAATATGTCTGTATAATATACTGTATGCTTGATGTTTTCAGCCGATGTTTTCATGTACTTTAATACCTTATATTGTCCTTATCTTGGCTATGAAAAACATATTCACATCAGACTAGCCAACTTTTCACATAATGCATTGGAACTTCTGATGTTTTTAGGTGATGCAGGACAAGAACAAACACATATCATTGTCCAAGCCGATTGAAGAATTTCGGGGCAAATTAGCAGAACAAGGAGAGCGTTTCACCCAACAAATGCCGAGTCTATTTAACACTACGTATGCAAAAGAGAAACTTTGTAGATGATTTAATTGAAAAAATAAATCAATTGAAAACAATGTGTTTAACAGAAACTTTAAAACTATAATCGTTAGGATCATTCAATGTTTAGCCTATGCTATTGTTCCTTGAGGGACTGTCCTTGTTGCATTCTGACAAGTTAAATATTGATTGTTTCAATGATGTTGTAGTTAATGATCTGATTCCAATGGGGAATCTATCATTACGGTTGTTTGTCTTGTTGGGAAGATCATGTCCTTGTTTTAACGGTGATATTGCTGGTGGATAGGAAAGTGGAGCTGATGACGATGAGGATTGATAACACAAAGCTGCGGGGTCAGCTAGCTGAACTGAACAGCCAGCTGCAGACCAAGGACAACGTAAGAACCTACAATTAATGTTCTTAATCAGTTTGTTGTCGTGTGTCATATCCCAAGGCAGTTTATCTCTATTTGAAAAGTTGGTGTATATTGTTGTACGCATTTGAATCAAGGGGTACGTTGGCCGGTCTGGCGTTTTTGTATGGATAACATTAAGTTTCCACACTATATTTTGAAAGCTATGACCGACCGATTTTGCGGTCAACAGGTAAAATATAAAGGTCACACGGCTTTAAACATGAAATTAGTTTCCGTTTGATATAACGTAAAGAAACAAATATAATTAAACATGTAAAACTGGGGACTTCTGATGTTAAATTGAAACATAAAATTCGTTCAAACTCTATCGAATAATGTTTTAAACTTATACCATCAAAACGCGGGTTGCATTCGCGGGGTAAAAGGCAGATAATTATATATTTTAAAATCCATGTTCAAGTACGCAGTGGATTCACGGACTAAAATCATGCCCACACAAAACAAAGCGAACGCTTTAACCAAAAATTGTATTCAAGGACAAGATGTCAATTGTAAAGCTCACAGGGACATGAAACGTGACAGCAGTTTTCAACCAGTTTGTTCAAGCAGGATATCTAAAAACGACAGCTTTGTTTTGCGATCATCCAAATGAGTGAGCTGGTTTTTCGTGACGAAAACAAAACAGACTGTCACTTTCAGGTCTGTGAAGCTTTGAAGCAACAAAGGATCGTAACATGAACATGAAATATGGAAACTACTTGAACAAGATATCAAGAGACCATTTAACTAAGTATCATACAAATGAAAATGCTAATCAGTAATTACGACCGCTATCCGTTTTGAAATTAAGATATTAATTGTCAGACTAACAGGAACATGCAATATAAGTACATCTAAAAAGTGTTTTTGCCATGGTGTAATATTTCCCTCTTTTTATCATTCGGAAGGTTATTGTAAAGCACCAAAAAGCTGAACAGGAACTTCGAAACACAATTGATAAGATCAAGGCTGAGCGCTCGAGTCTCCAGGAGCGTGTGCGGACTCTACAGGACGCACTCAAGGTCCAAATGCGGAGTGGAATAGACATTTGCGAGGACATGAAGGAGGCAATCAATAAAATGATTGCCCATTTAAAGAGTAAAAGGTATTTATATTTTTTAAAGCCCTTTGAAGTTATAGTGACCAGCCAAGCAGTCACAAAGTGTAGATTGACCGAAGTCCAAAGCTGGTCACTATGGTGTCATTCTGCACTAAGTTTTCTTTAAATGTAATAATTTTGCACAAGTTAAAAGTATGTCTGGTGTACAACTACTATTACTCATTCTACTACTTCAAGAGAGATGACTATCAGTATAGACCGGTGTTTTTAATGGAACAATATTGCTATGTTTGTTACGCGTTCACTGCAGTGGCATGCACCATTTTAGGTTTTCACTTAGATACCAAATCGTTTCATCAGTGTAGATCGGTGTTGTAGATGAAACAATATTGCTATGTTTGTTATGCGTTCACTACATTGAAAATGTTACATTTTTCGTTCTCACTTAGATACCATATCGTTTCATCAGTTACATTGCCTTTGTAATTTTACGTTTTATTTTTTATTTTCCAAGATTGATTCAATGAAAGACCCCCCTTCATTTTAGCATCATATACAAATGTCGTTCTTTATAATCGAGTCTTTGAAATATTCAACGGGTCTATACTTACCGCTTTGAAGGTTAGAGTTACGCTAGTATTTAATCTAAACACTTTGTTGTGGTAATTCTGTATTTCTAACATCAACTTTATGTAAAACAATGCACACTTAACATAACATTGATTAATCTCACAGGGCGTGAACAAGAACATCGAATCAAACAAAACAATGTGTCTTTTAAACGGATCACCACTGCTGAGTTTAGCAACGTTAATTTAGTTGACAAAACTCGCATCAACCTATATGTAGCCACACTAGGTTATCTGGAGACAGTAGAGTTTACCTTTTGAAACGATTGACTCTGACTGAGCCAACAGAACAAACTGTATGATGCACTTCCATATTTTCTTCGTCATTATGTTATACATTAAAAACTTGAAGAGGAGCATATAAGTATTTACCCTTTTTTGGATGTTCATTGTCGAACCCCATAGTTACATTTCCATTAAAGCCACACACCTTATTTTGCATTGTAAATTTAAGTATAAATAAACAAAATATTTTATCTATGCCAATTAGAATATATCTGGTGGTTACAAGGTAGAAATCCGTCTTTTTTGCGCTTTAAAACTTAAAAATAATCGCGTTTGTCGAAATGGACTTATACGTCTAGAAATCCTACATTCGGTTTTAAAAGCGGTGCCGTTCGAAAAATAAAAAAATACTTGCTAACTAGGCTATAGATTTAATTTTATCTATTCCAATTAGAATATATCTGGTGGTAATAAGGAAGAAATCCGTCTATTTTGCGCTTTAAAACTTAAAAATAATCACGTTTGTCGAAATGGGCGTATAATATAGAAATCCTACTTTCGGTTTTAAAAGCGGTAATTTCCGACCGAAAAATAATAAATTACTTGCTAACTAGGCTATAGATTAAATGAAAATTGTGCACACTTTCAAATTGCATCTATATGTATTGATTAACATGTATTTCATTTCAAGGTGTGTGGCTTTAAGCTGTATTTCAACCTTAATAACGATAAAGATGTAAGGTTTATTTTGTTCATTAGCATGCCGTCATTTGGGGCGTCATTCTCTCATACTTTTATGTTGCTATTATAAGTAGTAAAATATACAAAGGTATTACGTTCGAGTGCTGCTCGCGGGAACTAGGATAATAATCCGGATTCAAACATGAGTTGTTGGCGTGAACATTAAATGTGTTATTGCAATGTGGACATTATTTGACAAAATGTAATAAGCGCAAAATTCTGACCGTTACTTGTTTATATCATCAAGAACATTGATTGTTAATGTGCAATTGTCGTAGTGCAGCAATTAAATGCATGACGGACTTATGGTGATTCTGGATACAAACATAATATTATGTCTGATTTGACTATAACTATGGCATTATGCGACAATAATGACAGACATACTTATACACTGCTTAGTTCAACAGTGGATTAATATCTTTATAATCTACCACTATGAGAGCGTAGGGCGTAGCAAACCATGTTGACATGATAGTAGATCGCCAACATTCTTTGTTAAGCTTAATGAAAGTAAAGCAAAACACCAAGTACACATATCAGTTTTATCCAGAACAAATATTAAACCTAGATAAAGATACATTTTAGGGACGGATTCGTATGAGCACATTTTTATATGATACAAAGCATGACTGTTATATGAAGGAAGTACACAAATCAAATCAAAATCTACTAAACAACAAAGGTGAATTTGCGGATATGTGTATGAATTGCAGCACAAAACCAACTTTATCCTGCCTCTGTTGCAAACACTGACCTAATAAAGGGGTGGCAAATAAATTTTCCTATCGCCGGTCAACAGGAAGTAGTGTATTCTTACGTACGCTGTGACACATAGTTGACTGTTGCCTTGCAAATGCACTACACACGGGTGACGCATTATTGAGACGCATCATGAATGTAATCGTTTTTATTACATATCATCATACTCTGCATCTTCTTTAAAACATATTACAGAACCGGCTTTCCGTATTTTTATTCCCATCATTTGTTTGCACAATTTATGACGTATCTCGTGTGACGTTATTTCTCTTACGAAACATACTGTAGATCTATCTAGTTTAAGAAAGACTTGAATTTTAGGGACAAGAATTTGGACGTGGTGGCTTTTTAACACTAAAATATTTAATATTTTTAAAGCATTGAACGAAAAGAAAACATATTTTAGATTGTGTGTTTGTCATGCATATTTGTTAATTTCGATAGGAATAAAATAACTCGTTCCGACAGGATTACGATTTCGTAAATCCTGTTTTAGGTCAGAATGGTAAGCATTCGATACAAACGCCATGAATAAATTGTGTGGTTTAACATACATGTCGATAAAGGGTTGGACATACAGAACATGTAAGTGCATATAGTTGTAATTTTATTGTTATAAGAATTGGATTAAAGCTGTCATTGAGGAAAATTGAGTCTTTGTTTTGGCTGATGCATATGTTTTTTAAATTTCTAATGATAAAAAAATAAAAAATCAGTTTTTATTTTGCCGTTGCACATTGTTTTCAATTTCCAACATTAACAATATCACATTCTCGATTCATTTTTTTTTTCTCATTATTTCAATGGGAAAGCATTTAAAGTACCAGTTTAATGTGGAACTATTTTTAACGTGACATAATCGGTAGTAATTCGGTCGTAAGGAATCTTTTGTACATGAAGGAGCCGACCAGAATAATAATTTTGTTACCTTAATTAATCATCTGTCTTTGATGAAAAGTGTTAGCGGTATAATTTTAGATGAAGCAGGATAAATAGAATCCATGGTTGTTGCCGAAATGGAGAAAGTTTATCCGGTTCGGCCCGAAAAAGGAAATAGGGCTCGCTAAAGCTCGCCCTAATTTCTTTTTCTAAGCCTCACCGGATAAACTTTCTCGATCTCGGCAACAACCATGTATTCTCTATATCTCCGGCCGACACTGAGCGCTTTTTGCACGGCCTCACAATTACAGTTTACCTTCCGCATTTGACAAGTAAATTATAGAATTACAACAGCAAATATAATCAATTTCCCTTAGGATGCCTGCCGTGTAGTTATTAAACTTAAACAACACGGTTTTCCTTAAATATGTGTTAATATGTGTTAATCAGGCTGTAAGCATTAATGACGTATCCGTTGTTCTTGGCGATACTAAAATATCAGTTGATGAATGTTTCACGAATATCTTGAATTTCTTTAAAAAGCATTCGAAGAAACCATTGGCTTCACAAACAAACTCAAAGACAGAAGCTTTGCAGCTACCGTTCCATAAATTTTTTTTTTTGCGAAGTTGAAATGATCATTCGCAGGAAAAATCCCTTAAACTAGAGTTTGATGGCACTTTAATACCAGATTTACAATTTATACAATATAAACTATTACGCATATTATTATACCCTCCGAAGTAAAGACAGGAATCACCATGGACGTCTTAACGACTGTCTGTTAGTGTGTCTGTCAATCTGCCCTTCTGTATCTCCTTAGATATGTTTTTTTCTCTGAATGCGTTCGCCTTCGCTTTGTTACTTTCAAACTTGAAGGCATTGTTCCTTATGACATGTAGTTGCTCGTGTATATTTTGCATCATCCTGCGTTAATAACTACGCAAGTATGAACCTTTTTTTCTAAGACTTCTCTAACACCGTGTTTCATATATTGATTAATTATAGTTTCTTAATAAAATGGATGGCGACTATGTTTTATCAAGAAAAAAATTGTTTTATGAGTTTACAAGTACAATTACAGAAAATTACGGAAAAGGCCGATCACTGCGAAAATGGCTGACCAGTAATTTTACATCAAAACTCCTTTCCGTAAAAAGGGGCTAGATGCATAATGTGTCAATTCTTGTTAATGTAGCTAGATCTACCATTATACCTTTCTGGTTAGAAATTTTCGCGCGTGGTTAAAGTAAAAATGTAGCCAGACAAACAAACGATGGCAATCAAATTCGTTTTCAGGGAAAATATATCAATTGCAATATTTAATAACAACATCCGTGTCAGTTACTTGAAGTGCATGTTTTAAAAACTGAATCACCTTTTGGATTGGTAGAGTATGGCCCTTTTCCATATTTTAACTGTATAATATACATTCAATAGAATTGTGTAATTAAAACCTGCTTCGAGGATTTCGCTCATACTTCACACGTCATCTTAAAGTAAAACAATATGCGATCATTGATTTGTTGAATAACTGCCATTCGTCATATTTCCATTGTAGAATATACTCCTACTTGAAGTGAGTGGTCTCGACCCCGCTGCCAAACATCCCTGTGTTAGTTTATAATTTTGGCTGTGAACAGTTTTGGTCCTTTGTCCTATTTTCCTCTATACAAATTATGAATATAATGAAAATAATATGTTGGTTGCGACACTGGTTGAAACATTTGCTCAATTGTTCACCTTAAACAATTACAATTTTCAATTGATAGAATTGTTGCTGAGACAAATAAGGTTTCATTATGACATTATTTTCATTTTTTTAAAGTGCTGAGAATACATACATGTACGTTGGTTTAAGTGACTGTTGGATTCGTCGGTGTCCAAACATGTGTTGCGGACAATCTGATTTTGTTATGCTATGCAGGGTTTTACAAGTCATCATTCCTTTTCTTTTTTAACGAAAAATCCCAATTTCTTATGTCACCGTATGAGTTTTTGCTATTCATTGGCGGTGGGTTGCAGCCAATTACCAAAACGTGAAACAAGGGAGGTTACAGAAACAACCCTGTAAATAAACCAATAAACTTGTAATATATATTTATTACGTTCTCCTTCAAATTGCGGATCACATAATCAAATTATGAATAACATGGATAACAAATACAATATATGGTTTACCAACAGATATGGTGAGCTAATAAACAACATTATATTATAAGAATATAAATACATTATTATATGAAATATTCAATACATTATTATATGAAATAAACAATACATTACCATATCAAATAAACAATACATTAATATATCAAATAAAATACACACATAGATTAACATCATAAAATACAAAATATGAAACCGTTAATTGTGTAAAGTCATCATAGGCATAAAGATATAGAAATGCGCCTCATTTTCACCTCCGTGTCGCAACGACAGATTTCATTGGTTAAGGCATTTAAATATCAGCTATTTGATTGGTAACTTTAAAATCAACTCACAACTGGTGAATGTGATAATTTACGAGTAATTTGTGAGCATAAGTTAACGTGAACAAATGGGGATACTTTCTAATTATAATCCACTAAAATAACTGAAGGTAACTGCTCCATGTCTAGTAATACGATAATTATAATTATTTTAAAATGCCGTTACCTTAACAAAGAATCGTAAAATAAACGATGCACGACTACATGTAAAACTTCAATACATTATACAAATGTATGTTCGGTGACACATTTCCCCCCTCCGTTAAATGTCGTCCTCGACATTTCCTGCAAAAATTCCTTCTAAAACAATGATTGTATTTTTTTTTATAAAATTATTCCTCCCGTTATGTGATTGAATACACCACTTAACACTTAACATTCTTCGAGTCACTACATACATGTACATGCATGTATTTTATATTCAAGAAGCATCATTTATCAACAAAACATACCAAAACACGCCAAAATACGTGTACAATATATGTACCATACATAATTTAAATACATAATAAATAAATGTTCATAATGCTAAAAACAGTTGTACTTTATACTATATAAAATCACAATGGCAAGAACAAAGTCTATGTGATAAAAAAAACGGAAAACTGCCACGCTGGCGGTTTACGTGAACTTTCCGATCGTCTCGGCAGTACACCAAGTTCGCCAGGTGCACGCCTGTGCGGTGTTTTGTATATGCCGGATATCTCAGATTCAGATGATATACTACTATTCGTATCAGATTCTGAAGAGATGTACATTTTTATTGGTAGGTTTTTTAAAGGTAAGATGTTGTTTCGGTGAAGCGTTTTTATTTTTCCGGACTTATCTTCTTGTTGTACCTTAAAAACAGGTATAAGGGGATCAGGCTGATCAATTATCCGATACACCTGTTCACTCCAAATATCTGAAAGCTTATGTTTTCCTTTTAATCCCAAATTTTAAAGGAGGACTTGATCTCATTCAATAAGTTTCATTTCCCACACTTTACGGTCGTTATAAAATTTAGCTTTGCCGCCACCGCGTAAAGCTACCTAGCTAGCCAGTGTATAGGCTTCTTGCAGATTTGTTTCAATCTACCGCATATAATCTGTTGGACAAGTGCCTCTTTCAGATTGTCCCTGCAGGCCTTATACTGCATCTAAGGCTAGACGTGGTGTTCTACCAAACATCAGCCTATACGGGGGAAAGCTCGTGGACTCGTGCATTGTACAATTATACGCATGGACTAAGGAAGGAATGGCTGATTTCCAGTCACTCTTTCTTTCATTGGGCAGCGTTCCAAGCATTTGAAGAAGGGTTTGGTTGAAGCGTTCACATTGACCATAACCCTGCGGGTGGTAAGGTGTTGTGTGTGTTCGCCGAATACCTGCTTTTTTACACAGTCGTTGAATGACCTTTGAAAGGAAATTTTGATCACGATCACTGTGCAACTTTTCCGGAAATCCATAATGCACATAATAGTTATGGAAAAGTGTGTGCGCCGTGGTTCGGGCGGTTTGGTTTTTCGTAGGGATTGCCTGTACATATCGTGAAAAATGGACGGTAATAACCAAAACGTTCTCAAATCCTCCCTTAGACATTTCTTATGAAAGGTAATCAATGCACACCAATTCCATTGGTGAAGACGAGCGAATGTTTACCAAACCTGTTGCGCGTTGTGGTACAGTTTTGCGCCAGATGCACCGGTGGCATCCCTTCACCCACTGTGTGACGTCTTTGACCATTCCAATAAAATTTATCTCAAAAGAGACTTAATGATCGGTCACGACCTTGATGACAAAGGTCATCATGTAAGGCCTTGAACATTGTAAATTGCACTGACTTAGGCAACACAAGTTGATTTTTAACTTCACCATTAACAAAACATAAATGATACTAAATACCATCCTGAAGTTTTAGTTTAGTGAATACTTTGATGAATTTCTGAACCTCATGGTCAAGAGATCGTTTCTGAGTTGGATCAGGTAAATATCCCAAAGCCACAAGCTGCCGCACTTTGATAAAACGGGGTCCGATTCTTGACCGGTTACCCAGTCTTCAGTCATTATGACTGCAGTTGGGTAATTATCATTTGCGTTGTCATGTTGTACGAGTTCTGGCTGTAACTCTGTATGGATTGTCAAAACAGCCTGAACAACATCCTGTTTTACAGAATGCGGCTCTGGTTGGGTTTCAGTGTTTACTGACAAAACGGCCTGAAAAACATCTGGTTCTACAGACTGATGTTCTGTGTTTGTATTATTGCTGCCTGCTAAGACAGTCTGCTCAACGTCCTGACTTGCAGAACATTGTACAGAGGTCTGTGTCTGTTCAGATGTATTAAGCCGTGATAGGGCGTCGGCTTCGACATTTAACTTCCCAGACCTATAATGGATCTTAAAGTTGTAGTTTGCCAGCGCAGCTACCCACCTATGTCCACAAGCGTCAATTTTCGCAGTTGTCAAGACATAGGTCAGTGGGTTATTGTCTGTGAGGGTCTCGAACGGAACACCATACAAGTAATCATGGAATTTCTCAGTAACCGCCCATTTAAGAGCTAATAATTCCAGTTCTTTGAGTAATAATTCCGTTCGGCTGCCCTCAGACTACGGCTCGCAAGTGCAACTACCCTGTACACGCCATCCGGGTTTTGGTACAAAACTGCACCAAGACCAGCGGCGGAGGCAGCATTGGGTATCTTGAATGGTTTGGTGTAGTCATTATAGGCTAACACCAGTGTCGTTTTAAATTTCTTGATGAGAGTGTTTGAGGCACGTTGCTGTGGTTCTCCCCACAGGAACTTGGACGGGACTACTTTCTTGGATTTGGATCCAGAATTGCCAATCAGAAGATCATTTAATGGGCGTGTAACCTGTGCGAAATGTTTTATGAACTTTCTGTAGTACGCAGCAAAATCCAAGAATCTACGAACTGCTTTTACTGATTTCGGAACTTTTAAATAACTTCGGTTTGGCGGGGTCAGTTTTAATACCGTCTTTGGACACAATGTGATCAAGATAGGCCACCTCTTCTAACAACAACTCACATTAAGAAGCTTTAAGCTTCAGGTTATGAGCATCTAATCGTTTGAAAACAGCTTCCAGTCTTTCTATATGTGTTTCAAACGTCGGAGAAAACACAATTATGTCATCTAAATAGATGAGACATTCCTTTAGGTTCAAGTCACCCATCCAATGTTCCATCCACCTTTAAAAGGTTGCTGGGGCGTTGCAGAGGCGAAAAGGCATCCGGGTGCTTTCGTAGTTTCCCACTTAAAAAGCTGTTTTCTCTTAGTCCTTTTCAGCCATCTCCACCTGCCAGTATCCGGATTTCAGGTCAAGTTTGCTAAAGTATTTAGAACCGGAAAGCAGGTGGAGAGTGTCGTCAATTCTGGGTATTGGGTATGCATTTTTTTACGTTCGTTCATTTAATTTTCCATAGTCGATACAAAAGCGTGTCGATCCGTCCTTTTTACGCACAATGACTATATTGGACGAAAATTGACTCTGAAAATGTTTGATAACATCCATCGACAACATTTCATGTCAATGTTCGCGAACTTCATCAATAAAGCCTGGGGGGACACATCGATATGGCTCTTTAAATGGCTCGGGATTGTCAAGATTTATTTCATGTTTGACAATGTTGGTCTTGCCAATATCGAGTGGACCCTTCGAAAACTTCCAAAATAAGTTTTCTAGAGTAAGCTTTTTATCAGTTTCCAAATGATCAAGATTTACTTTTATATTTTTAAGAAATTGTTCCTTTAAATGAATTTCATTATGATCTTATAGACTAGGCTTTTCGGTAGTCTGAGCGTTTTCAGGCGTCCATGATCGTAATACTGTGACGTCATGTAAATCACAGACAACCGAATTTGGAGGTAAGCAAATTGTTTTCGCAGACATGTTAACAATGCGGACAGGAACCCTCACAGTTGTGCCGGGGATGTTCAAATTGACTAACCTATGGCATATTCCAAGCCTAGTCTATGCCAACGGTGACTGTTCTGTGACAGCGCTATTACAGTCAGAGGTCTTTCTCATTATACCTGAAACAGTAACAGTTTCGAAAGGCAGGATACTAACAGATTGTTTTGGTAGTTTTGACCGTACCAACGGATTCATGAGTTGATATTGTCAGAAGAGCGGCTTTCCACTCTTCCGACAAATTAGGTTTGTCAACACCTGACATGTATCTAATAACATTCGTCCCAATGATGACGGGTACGTCTGAATTAAAGTAAGTATTACATACTACAAGCATTGGAACCGGAAATGATCCATTTGTTAGTTTTGGGACCCTTATACAGGCTTCAATGTACCCTATATAAGGAATCTCCTTATCATCTTCCCCCTTAACGGAGAGCTCTAGCTCTTCTTGTGTATGTTATACTGGTTTCGGTACTTAATGTTCAAAATATGCTTGGCTTACTGTTGTTACCATGGCTCCACTGTAAATTAGAGCCATAGTTTGCATACTAATAAATTCAATTTCAGACGCATTCGAGTGTCCTACTGGTCTGTCAAATAAGGATGTTACTCGGGAAGGATCGTTAATTCTGCTGTCACACATTTGACCCTTGATGGTTACAGTTTCTAGTTTAAAGGATGTTGGTTGTTAACTGAGTTAACTTCGGGTTGTGCTTGATCTTCTCTCCTGTAACCTCGGTAACCGCCTCTCCCGCGATTTCTATAACCACTTCGATACCTGGCATTCTGTCGCATTCCACCTCTTTGTGTTCTTGACTCCATGACATCATAATGTGGCTGTATATAATTGAATTTGTCTTTTATTTTCTAGGTCTTCTAGTTCACCATAAGTTCTTACTCGTGGGACTCTGCTGATGTTCAAGGTAGTTTTACAGGTCTGTTCCTGTTAGACGTTGGTTCTCTTTCTTATTTTATTTCATACTCCTCTCCTCTTATTTTATTTCGAAGTTCTTCATAGGTCATTTCACCCTCGAAGTATACACGTCGTTGCTGAGCTCTCTCCATAATCTATTCTTTAGTTTCTTATTTCTCTCCGCTTCTGTCATATGCGTTCTCCGTCCTACCTGGAGTAGCATGTCTTCTAATCGTAGACCCTATTCTACTATTGATTCGTCAGTTTTCTGCTTTGCTAGCAGAAATCTAGATAAAATGCAGTCTTCGCTTGCTACGTTACCAAAGTGTTCTTCTAAACTTCTCACGATGTCATCAATAGTTGCATGGGTTCCTAAATGCAGCATGCATTTTCTGGCCTGGTCTCGAAGATCTTTAAGTACGGATTGCTGGAGTATGTGTTCCGAATATATATGTCTAATACTTTCCAGCTTGAATTCTTCAATGGAGCTTCAATCTTTGGAACAGGTTCCTTTCCTGAAAATGGTGTGAGAATAACTTGCTCATTAAATTTCTCGTTAAATTCCATTGCATTATGGTTGGTAATCGTGGGACTTCGTATCGTATCCCGCCCCTCCTCTAAGAATCCAGCTTCCAGTCTGGTCTTTTGTTGTTCATGCTGCCGAATTCTACTATCAATTTCATCTCTTTCTTTGCAGCGACAGTAGGGTCTGTTTGTATCCTTTATCTGTTGTTCTCTCTCTTCTAGTCGTTTAGAACGGTTTGCTAACTTTTGCTCTCGTACTTCCAGATCACTCAGTCTACCGTCTATCTTCTGTTGCAATTTTATCAACTGTTCTTCGTGTCTCTTCAACCTGAGATCTTTTTTTCTGTTTCTTCGAAATTCTTCAGCTTGTTCTCCTTCAACTCGAGTTGTAGCAGGATAACTGTCCTCTCGCTGTTCAGAAGTAGAGTGCTTATTTTGTCTATCCCTTATGTTTTTCTATTAAGATCCCATTGCAGATGCGTTTCTTCTGTCTTCGGGTCACGTCTGTTTTCCGTGCGCACTATTTCGTCTGTGCGGGACTTCACTTTTGGTGAAGTCCTATAGGAGTAAACGAGATACCCTCTCTTTTTCCCAGGTTTTGCTGTTCATCTTGCAGGTGGGCAAGTTTATCTTGTAGCCTGGTTTCAGCTGAAATATCAAACTCATTATCTGTTCCGCTATCCAATCTGACATTGTCTGTATCAGCATCTATTCGTATGGACGACGCTGCTCTTCGAAGTTGGATTAATTCATCCATATTCTGTTCGAACATTGCTAACTCCTCTTCTGTACGTGTATGTATCCTGTGGCGAAACCTATCGTCTTCTGATAAGTTAAGTGTCGTTTTTGTCTTTGTCACATCTCGCAGATTGTAGTGTGATCCGCCGTGAGCCATTTTATTACAATATAATAACTTATTTGTACTCTTCAAATAATTTTTTTAGTGCCAAAAGAACTAATGTTTTACTCTTAGATCACACCCACATATAAATACATAGAGCGAGAGAGAGAGAGCAATGCTTAAACGTAACGTTAAAAGCACATGCAAAACAACCCGTGATCCAAAATCAATCTGGTATATCAATCACACTCTTAATATAGCAGTGGTGTATACAATCACACTCTTAATATAGTAGTGGTGTATACACTCACACTCTTAATATATTAATGATCATAAACTCGTTGTTAAAATGATATTAATATTGTTTTAAGTGGCAAAAAAATCAAATTAATTTGAAACTCAATGGTGATATCCCTTTTATACAGTTTCAGGATAGCTTTTTATTTCCTCTTTAAATGTATTTCATTTTTAGCTGGGTATTCGCCCTTTAACGTGAAGTCAACGGACCGTGTTTCGGATAATAAAATTCTCTGATTAACCTTCAGTAATATGTTAAATTACTTCCCTTACGAAGTCAACGCATTAATTATATTAAAAGAATATAAGCTTATATTCCGTTAACTCACGCGTTATTTTCAAATATTAATCACGTTCTAGTAACTAACCATGTCTACTTGTTACAACAATATACCTACAATGGTAGTAATAGTTCCAATCAAATAATGACCATCAATTATTTTAAAGTGGAAATCAATATTCCAGACAGTTGAGCAAGATACGACCGGACATAGTCCACTATAGCCTCACAATGTAATGACACGCTGTTAAACCACTCTATTTACTAGCTAACTACCAGCTGCCTTAAATACCAATGGTATTAAACACTGCACACACAAAATTTAATCACAAACGTCAATGACAACATAGTTTTCTATATATCTATAACGTAAATATATAGATGTATATATCTACATGTATATTAATAACGTATATAACGTATTCTATATCTACAACGAAGAGAGCTTAACTATCAAATAGAAACAAAACTTGCGCAATTCAAAACATTTCAATCAAATGCATCAATGATAACGTTGTCAACGGCAGACAGTTTTTCTAGAGTACTAGAGATTCTAGAGATTTAAGATTGTTGCAATGTGTACTAAACTTATGTAAATAAGTTGTTATTACAGCTATACGAAAATGATGTAAATACTATCCTATGGTATATTAAATTTATTTATATTTTTAAGTGTCCTCTAGTTGGTACACATGCACTACTACGCAATACTACTTTAATCGCTCAGTGTCTACCTATACCTGTAACTGTGTATGTTAGTAAACAACTACGCATGCAATGCACGAGAAAATTGACTGTAAGGCGTAAACATACTTGTGTATTAGAAACCTATATATATATATATTTGGCTGACTTATCGCGATTTATAATGAAGGGTCATTTACATTATAAATTTGGAAAAAATCACTAATGATTTTAAATAATAGCTCGATTAAAAGTATACAAAACAAAAAATCTATGATCGAGTTGACTAGTTATATATGACATAACTTATGACATGTAGGAGTATGCTATCAGAATCAAATTAAAATATAATAAAATAGAAAAAGACGCTCACCAATCTGTGAAACTTGAATTTAAATAAACATCAAAGAAACATACAAAATGTCACTTTTAAAGTCTTATGATAAGTGTCCAACACGATCCGCGGCGAATCCTCCCTGTCATCGGCAGAATATAAAAGTCTGTCCGTTCGAATGTTTGTGCGCACAATTGAATATGTATGTCCCCGGGGAAGAAAGACATGCACTCGCGTAATCCTGAAACGAAGAACGTCCGTCTGTTTTAAGGTAGGACTCCCACTCCCTGGATAAGTCGGGTGTCGGAATATTACGCTGGGAGTCGAGTACGTCTTGTTGTACAAGTCGTGTAGTACGTCACCGTCCAAACCGTGTATCGACGATAGTCAAGGATGTTTACTGAGACGTTGTAAAAACGTGTCAGTAGGTCGTGTCCTCGATGGCCACCACTATGTCCACAATTTGTTTCTTTATAGGACTCCCACACCCAGGATACGTCGGGTGTCGGAATATTACGCTGATATTCGAGTACGTCTTGTTGTTCAAGCCGGTACTACGTCCCCATCCAAACCGTGTGTCGACGATAGTCGAAGATGTTTACCCAGACGTTGTAGAAACGAGTCAGTAGGTCGTGTCCTCGATGGCCACCACGATGTCCACGATGTCCACGATGTGTTTTGATTGATTATAGCCTGGTTCGCAGTCGCACCAGCTGTAATCGCAGTCTCACCGGCCTCGCTCAGGCAAAAGGCGTGTACTTATCTGTTCGTGTTTAAAGTAATTCGTCACGTCTTTCATAAACGTTGGGCGCCATTGTCACCGTATGGGTTTTTTTTCTATTCATTGGCGGTGGGTTGCAGCCAATTACCAATACGTGGTTACAGAAACAACCCTGTAAAGAACCAAATATACTTTAAATATATATTAATTACGTTCTCCTTCGAATTGCTGATCACATTATCATATTGTGAATAACATGGATAACAAATACAATATGTGGTTTACCGACAGATATGGTGAGCTAATGAACAACATTATATTATTAGAATATAAATACATACTTATATGAAACAAACAATACATTATTATATGAAATAAACAATACATTATCATATCAAAAAAACAATACATTATGTTTGATAATAATTGCAACACAGCTAAAAAAGAATTCAAACGCACACGAAACATATTCAACAAACTAAAAACAGATGAAAACAAAACACACTTTGTAAAAATGAGAATAAAGTACAACAAAATACGAAAGAAATCTAAAGCAAAATACAAAAAATCAGAAGGTAAAAAACTTAAAGATACAGCAAAATCAAATCCAAAACATTTCTGGAAATCCTTAAAAAATGCTATAAACAATCAGCAAACAAGGATAACAGTATAACAGTAGAAAACTTTAATACGAACTTTAAAAACTTATTAGGGGAACAACCCAAACAAATAAATGAAAATTTTACCAATACCGAAACTACGGATATTGATTTAGATAAAGAATTCACATTGAATGAGCTCAAGGAAGCTGTCTTCAATCAAACAAATAATAAGTCTTGTGGGCCTGATAATATATCTGCAGAACTAATTAAATTATCGTTTAGTTTATTAGGACCACACCTCCTATCAATATACAACAAACTTTTCAACCATGCCGAATACCCGGAAGACTGGGGCCTCGGATATATCGTCCCTATATATAAGGGCGGGAAATCAAATGAAACAAAAAACTATAGGGGTATAACCTTAAATAATATCCTAGCAAAAATATACTCAAAATTGCTACTCAACCGTTTAACAAACTGGACAAACAAACACCAAAAAATCATTAACTGTCAATTTGGTTATCAAAAGGGCAAAAGCACAACAGATTGCATATTTATACTAAACGGAATTATATAAAAAAATAATAAACTCAGGCCAAAAATTATACACCATTTTTATCGACTATCAACAATGCTACGATTAAATCAATCACACATTACTTTGGCAAAAATTGATATCGGAAAATATGAGTTCAACAATGATACACGCTCTAAGAGCGATGTATATATAGTATCGTAAAATCAGCAATTAAATTCAATCATAACTTGTCCAACCCAATCGCAATACACCAAGGTGTGAAACAAGGCGATTCCAGTTCATCGCTGCTCTTCATGATGTTCGTTAATGACATGCTAGAGAACATAAATACAGATTTAGATGGCTTATTCACTATAGACGAGTTGATTTTTTTCTTATTTTGTATGCTGATGACCAAAGTTTATCCGCAACGTCACCAAACTCACTACAACACATGTTAACAGACATAGAAGCATACTGTAATGCATCGAAATAAAAAATATTCGGGAAAGGAACACATTACACAAACATCGATATCTTTCTGTATGGCGAAAAACTAGAAGTTGTTATTTCCTTTAAATATCTTGGGGTATACTTATTTAAGAACGGTAACTTTAACAGAACGCAAAAATGCATAGCAGACCATGCGTCAAAATCAATGCGCCGACTTTTCTCAGTGTTCAACATGTATGAATTCAGCACAAAAAGCAAACTTAAACTTGTTGATATCTTAGTAGCATCAATTTTGAATTACTCGTCTGAAATATAGGGTACAACACAGGCAATAGATATCGAAGCCGTACACACGAATTTTTTTTAGGAAATTACTGTGTGTAAATAAATCAACCAACCTTAGCGCGTTGTATGGTGAATTAGGGAGAATAGCCTTTAATGAAATACGGAAAATAAACAGCATTAAATACTGGTTTAAACGAGAACAGCTTGATCAAAATCACATACAATATGCAAAAACACGATACGGACAACGGACACACATACAACCATCAAAACCGGGCATACCATGTAAAATCCATTCTAGACAGCATCGTTATGTCCGAATTATAGATCAACCAAAACATAACTGAATTTCAATTTATACAATGCAAACAACGAATATTAGACAATTATTGTCAAACATGGCACGGCGAGATTAACAGCTCTACCCGTCTCTCTACGTACTGTTTATTCAAACATAGTTTATTTCCAGAAAGTTATTTGGACACAATTAATAAACCAAAATATAAAATTGCCCTAAGCAGATTCCGTTTATCATCGCATAACCTAGAAATATATACGCACCTAAGAAGAAACATTTTAAAGTCACAAAACTGCAGATGGCTAACAATTTCAAAGTTTCAAAGACTGATGTCCAGTGAAAATAAAACTATACTTATTAACCTAGCAAGGTTTATATACGAAGCTGCAAATTTACGACGCCTTCTAGATACGTAATAGGTCTTCAAGAACGTAAATTCCCTTTAACATTTTTACATCTTGTATTTCACGCACAACATATCTTAACCCAAATTCAATTTCTCCCTCCTTATAAATTTGAATAACATCATAAACAATGCTAGTTTGTTTCTACTCCACTTGTTGTTTTTCTTTTGCTTTTTTTCTTTTAATAACACGTTTTCAACAATTATTCAATGTAAACAGTGAAGGTTTACCATAATGGCAAAGCTATGATTTATTTAAGATATTGAATATTTAATGATTTTCAGTGAATGAATACTGTTCTTCCTAACACCCCATTGTTGTCAATATTGAATACATTTTTTCAACGAATATATAATTATTGTTTCCCATTCAAACATATGTAAGATAAATATTTTTGTTGCACTAACAACATGTATTCAATTTAACATTTGATCTACATCTGCCATTACTTGTATATATAAAAAAAATCATGTTCATATGTGCAGGCTTAGAGCTTGTATAAGCTTTATTGCTGAAATAAATGTTGTTGTTGTTGCATACCGCATCTATACAAATACATATCATTAAGCAAAGCACAAAGATAAAATTCAATAAAACGTGCATAGGCGCACAAACTGATAAACATTTAATCTATAGAAAGGTTTCATGTTTGCTTTGATTTTTAAGTTGAATTGCTATATTTATTATATTAAAAGGCTTTTGTTATGTTAAATGATAACACTAAAACTACAAAAGATGCTCTTTTGGGTTCTGAACGCGTGGGACTTTTCCGCTATTCAGTCATATACGATATTTGTTAAAGACATAAACAATTATGAAGTGAAGCAAAGAATACGTTTGTACACCAAATAAGAAATTGTTTGGCAATGTTTTTCTTTTAGTACAAAATAAATTCGACGCATGCATGTATACTCGAAAAACAAATGCATTTATTATCCATGTATTTTTCATGTACCATGTTCCATCACTGTAAAAGCCTTTAACACACAGGTGTCACAAAAGTAATATATGCACTCACATCGGCATTGGCGTAAACTTGGTCGAAATCGAATTACATTACAGTAAACAATATATGTTTAATGATACCATTTTAAATTAGTAAAAATATTATATCGTATTTAAAATTACTCGTTCATAACAATTCATTGCTTTATGATTTATACAATTAAATGTTAAAATAAAAATTGGATATGCTCGTTTAAGAAACAACAAACACCGAATGAATATGTTCAACATTTTACAGGTTGCTTCATGATCAAAAAAGAGCGAGGAATAACCACATCCTGAAACAATTTAACGAAGCTTCATATGAATTGGATAAAAGATTCAAGAACAATGTACATATTTTGCAAACACAGGTAAACATCAAACATTATTGGGATGCATATATATTTATGTTTAGTTATAATCTATATGATAATGTCTCAGCAAGCAAGATATACATATAGGAACCCCATATGGTGCCCCTATGGAAACTAACTCAAATGCGTTTCGCATATTAAACTCATATGGGACACCATATGGGATGCTTATGGGTCCTAGCTAAGTCCCATAACGACAAGTTCATAAGTATCCCATGTGTGAATGTACGGGGTAAGATTAATTTACACATCCAAAAGTACGACAAAGAGTATTTTGAGATAATAATTCAATGATGAATTATGTAAGTACTTTAACATTTATATGGTTACAGATACAGACATGCGTAGACGAAAGTGTAGAGACGATTGAGAGAGATGTGAGTACCATTATGCCTGTTCATTGGTTATGAGCCACGGTGGAAAAATGTAGCTAATCTTGTATTCACCGGCTACATTCCATTCCCCACAGAAGTGTTATGAGAAAGTAGTCAGACGCAATTCATATTATTTTAGCTACATGATTATAACAATTCGAGCCAAGCATGCTTGTCATTGGGGGAAAGCCGTGCTTTTTGAATCGTTGAGGTTTTTCAAATGCATTTATCGTTTTATAAATATAGATTATACATGTGTGGTACACATTCAAGAAAGTACGGATATTTATTATGAAAGACGAATATGCCTGTGGTATGCTCTTAAAGCAAATGTATTGGTTAAACAATTTCAAAATCACATATTCTCAACTTACTTAAAAATAGTCTAACATATGCAATTTAATTATGTTGTGTGTCATACTTGACATGTATTTTATATTGAATTACATAAATGTCAATCGTTCAACAAAACGCTCAGTTATCGTATCGATCAGAGTTAATAATGATCATTCGATCTTAAGATATGTGCTGCAATATGTGGAGAACACTTGGGTGTATTGCATCCATTTCATATTAATGGAAATGTGAGTGAATGATTGCATAACTTAATTCTTAGAACATCCCGTTGTTTTAATAGTGTGTTGGTTGTCAACATACTTTCGCGATTCTAGCTACCAAACAAAACGCTCTATACGATGGTACGAAACATTTATTTAACCCTCACCCATGCGCTTTAAGAGCAGAATAATGTTAAGTTGTTTAATATACAAGTCTATTTAAATCATGTGCCTACTGGGGCGAGATAACATTTGACCCCAGGGTTATTTGAGCAAACATAGAAAAGGACCACTATTCGATAGTATACACCAACTATACAACTTCTTATATTTACGATTTCACAGATTAATAAAGTTGTTAACTATGCAAGTCAATAAAAATCATGTGATCGCTGAAACATTGCGCGTTTTCACCCCAGAGACATAGTTTGAAAATAACACGGCGTAGAAGACGATGGTTTTCATTAAATATTAAATTACCGACTAAAACGTTTTTTTAAGCAGACCATGTTTTAATTATGAAATTAATTTTAATTAATTTAATTATTTACTCTTGACCCATGCACTTTCAGTGAAGAAGAACTGCCAACTATATATATTTTATTTTTTTTAAAGTATTTATTCTCTGGGCCAAGCTAAATTAATAAGCAGAGGAGCGGAGCGGTAAGAAAACATCTTTATGAGGTTTACGTAGGTCCATTTTGTTGAATTGTCTTTAAAATCAGCCCAGCGCTGTATGAGGTGATGTCGTTAACAAAAAATGACAGACAATGAACGACCAAAACAGACGCTCCCAATACTCACCCTGAGCAAGTTGTGCACAGGTGATCTTCAAAAAATTAATGCTTTTAATAATGTAAACTAGCAGTAACATTTGAAAGGGTAAGCCGTAGATGTATGATAGAGCTATAGTTTGACCCATGCCTCTGCGCGGAGGTTGTAAACACCATTGAAGTTTTTACTAGCCAGTACAGTCATAATATCGTCTTTAGATAAATTTGTGTTCCTTTAACACTTTTTGTGTTTCTTTAGTTTGTAGCCTCGCCTTATTATTAAGGCGTCTTGAATAACGTTTCGGTCGAGCATGTTGATATCGACCTACTACTGTTATCTCTGGTTAATTGACCAAAAAAATGTCCGAATCACTATCCAGCGGTGCCTCCACTGCCTACAACACTAAGCACTTGTGTTATTTTGAACTGCTCTCGCTCTCTTATCTGACGTCCTCTCTGAACATTTTGACTCCTTTCGATGATCTGTGTTTAGTACGTGTTCTTCTGTCTGAACGAAAAGTAGAATTTCTTTTAACTCTTATTTTTAAAGAAGTCCTTCTATTTGTTGCTGTTTTATGATAAACTATATATTTAAAACTCCACAACATTAGCCAATCTTTACAGTGACTTCATGGAGACGACACATATGTCTTTAACAGTCGATATAGCTCTATCAAGATGGACAGAACTGTTTATCCAAGTTTTGTATCAAAAGCGTGTTAATCATCAGCAATTTTAAATGAGTATTCTTCATGTTCGATGTCCTTTACAAGCTGACTAACCAATGACACACCATGCTTAAACAGAAGCCTTTGTGTTACCATTATGTTGGTGCTAATACTTTTCAATCAGTGGATTAAAACCGCATTTTAAAAAGATTCCTGATTTTTCCAATTTCGTCAGAATTTATGGAATAATTGTTTGAAAAACTATTATAAATATATTTCATTTTTTGCTAGTCTTTATACCAATCCCCAAACCCTTTCTTGGATTTAGATTTTGATTTGTTTCCAAATAATTTTTCCAACACAAATGCTGACAAATGGTTTAAATAGACTGGTAACGCTGGTTACAACTATTTGGATTGCATTTTTTTTAGCAAAAATAAAAATGAGTTTGAATTTAGAAAATATGCAGAAAGTATCGAACATGTAAGTGAGGCATATCTTGTGGTGAAATTAAATGAAACGTACAGTTTTTGACGATAAAGACATTGAACACGTTCGTTACTGCATAATATTTGCAAAGCGACAGCAGATAGTCATTAGTCATACTCTTAAGGTACAGTCGTTTTCGTTTTGTTCCGCTTGCTTGTTTTGATCTCCAAGTGTGATGAAATTGCAAATTGTTACCTCGTAAGATTACTGTCTATGGACAAAAGGCACCTGGTGGTCACGTGAGGTATTGAAATAAAATCATATCACACGCCATGAAGATTTTTAAGACGTATTGTCAACCTCGAATGTCTTGATATGTAAATATGTGGGTTGATAACGCGTTACATCGTGTGCCATTTAATATATAGTTATTTTTTTCATGTATTTTTATGAAACAAACGGCCACTGTATAAAAGTATTGAAAGAAATTCATTTATGTTGAGGCTTATAAATAACATGCACGACGTACGGATACCGAACACTGTAGCCGACTCAAAAAAATCGGTCGTGTTCAGCCTGCACATGATTATTATTTAATTGTGAATTTTTTTAAAATGATTAACATAATTATAATGAAAAACTGCATTTGACCATATGCATTTTTTATTGTGTGAATGTCCATCAAAATTGTATAATTGGATATGTTACATTATCATTATCATTATCGCTTCTTCCTTAAATACATCATGATCGTCTATAATTTGCATAACATTGTGTTTGGTTAATGAATATTGGAAGAAAGGAATTAGATCTAATAAAAACATATTTCGGGCTAAATATAAAACTCCCTTGCACCTTAATTAAACCCTTGGCATTGCAAGTTCCATTATGCTATTTTAACCATGTTTATTCTTAATGATAGTGTTAAATTTAGTGTAAGGTGTTATATAGACTATTTGATTTTTTTCAAAGTTGACGAGATTTAAAACTTACTTAATATCGTGCTCATTAACAGTTACAGGTGTTTCATTTTGCAGATCTTACGAAACCGAACGAAATGTAAATCCCATCTGGAAAAACGTTGGAAAGAGGTTACGATGACACATTTTGTGAACACAGTTAGAGGTTTGAATGGTTAGTAGTCGGTTGTCATAAACAGCAATTGAACACGCCAAGTAGTAGTATTGCTAACTATAAATATTCGTAAAAAAAATCTGAACGCTTGCATTCGGTGTGTTATTGCTTAAACAAATCATGTTACAATTTATTTGCCGTGCAAACCGTTGCTAGGATAGCAATTGTTCTATATTGATTAACTATAAACTATAATATGCCTACCTTTCTAATTCTTTGCAAGCATTACACAATCATATTTATAAACTGTATGTCAATTGTATGAATTCGACAAGCAGATATTGTGATCAACAAATAATTAAGTTAAATAGCAAAAACTATTATATAAACATAATATTTGAATCACTTTTCGAATAAATCAATTTGCAAAGTAACTACAATTACTTTTAGCGACACGATGTTTGATAACTACACACGCGTGTTTGTTAAGGGTGTATAAATCAATAATGTGTTTTGATATTGTGTCTATGTTTCTTGTCGTTTCACCAGATGCATCTGAACTGCAGTCCCTACATGTACCATGTTGTAAAATATCCTGCTTTAGTTTCCTCTTACTAACGGATCGCGTACTATGTGAAACTATAAACACTACATAAAATGAGATGACTTGCATGTCATGCAACACACATCATTTTCAGCTTCTAGAGGCAATATTAATTTCGCTTAGCCTTCATATGCAATCCGTGAATTCAAAAGTTATATTAACAAATTAGAAAATCTAATAGACGCAAATTCTCTTAACAGTAACTGATTGTTGCGTTACATCGTTTCATGGTCCTTAAGCAGCTAAAGCTTGAAATAACATTATCATATTATTTGGGGAAAAAAAACATGAATTATCCCAAATAACATGTTATGTTGATTTTAATAAATGTTATCTTAACACGAAAAGAAAAGCAGTAGAGATAATCTAGATGTTTAAATTCATAGTTATATCTTAAATACATCGTCTCTGTACATTAATTTAATATTTTACACATGCTGCGAACTAAATGATGTGCTTTTTAAATTAATGTATGGCATTTATGTTCTATATATACAGAATGTGTTCAACGGATCTGGACAATATTGTCAGAGGATAAGGCACCCTTATGTTTTGATACCGTATTGGGCGGTTCTCTGGTGGACGATACCTATTTTGAACGGGTCTACGAATACCTTCCAGTAGATAACAGCGTATGTTATGTGGTTTTCTTAGTGAAAATACATATAATTTATTCTAAAGCATGGCGTATATATGTCGTATGGTGTGATTTCAATTAAAATAAACTACTGAACATCAATAAATAATGGTATTGTAAAACGTCATACTACGTATTGCAATGTTTTCACAGTTTTTTGCTGAGGATGTCCATTTGTTTATAAAGTCCACAAACAACAATGTGAGGTATTACACAATGCCGGAAAAGTGTTAATTACACGACTTTTAATAAAAAGCATTGCATAACATTTATGGGGTTTTTTCTTCACAAGGTTGTCATACAAAGGTATCATATCTGAAAGTCAAACATGTTTTGCGATTTATTTTGACGATGTCTCCTTGTATATTAAAAAAATGCATAGATCGAGTAAATTAAAAATATTAATCCAAACACATTTATGTTACAGTTTCCATTTAGTGTTATTCGGGCTGTGAGGCTGATGTTTGGAAACACATTTACGAACGTCAAACAAGACTTAGCCAAGTCTTTAAGCGACAGATGTGTAAAGTACGCTAATTGTAATTAACGTTTAATAGCCATACACGTTAAGAAGGAAAGGAATGTTAACGAGTTGAATTCATTAAATAAGAGCATGATTAAGTTACTGAGTAACGCACTTTAAATCCAATTCAAACTTTTTAATATATATCGAGATGGTATATGTTCTTTGTAGGAATTTAAAGACCAAAAAGGCGGCCATATTTCTACACATAGAGGATCAACGCAAATCATTGAATGGCATTGTTAAAGAAGCAGATACATGGATTTCTCGATTGGACAAACACATAGGGCGACTGCACAATAACAGGTTCGTGTTTTAAAATAAAGATTGAAACAGTCTCACAGCGAACACATGACATTTATGTTTATTTTTATCCACACGCAGTTAATCGGGTCTTAATATTTCTAGGATAAGGAATTAAGCACGTGGACTTGGACTTGACATGCTAATTATTAAAACTATCCAAACTATCAAAACCCTCTATCAAAACCCTCTATTGTTGTATTTTGATAATTGTATCGAGACAATTATATTATCACTTACTGTTAATAAAATATACTTTAAATGACATTCCACTTGCAGCGCCTAATTGATCATAATTCAAACAATCTCAACTGAACATGTATTTTAATGACGTGCTTTACAATTATGAATCATCTATACCGTTAAAAAAGTGTTACATTTATTTATTATTAACCAATAGCAAATCAATTATATCAACCGAACTCGTTTAGTATTTTTAAAAGTATTATATAATCATAATTGAATCACAGAACGGAATGCAGTAAAGCACACGTACAACAATATCTTAAAGATATAATCTGTGTACAAGATTCATGAACTGCATGCACATCAGTATAAGATTCGCTTAACTGCAGGTTATATTTCTTGTACTTCTGCACACAGGTTTACAAATATAAAGTTCTACTTCAGTTCTACTGGAAGGAAAGAACCCGTATAGCATAGTGTCCTATATTAATGGCATGGAACCAATAATTCTAAGGTCCGGCGGTTTCAAACCTATTGACCGTGATTTTTTATTTGTTCCAACGATCATGTTGGTGTTTATTAGTCTGTTGTGTATGTTGTGTAATTCTATGTTGTGTTGTGTGCACCTACCCTTTTAAATGATGATTTTTAAAATGTCAAGAAATCAATTGTTATAAATCTGAACTGCTAAATATAAAATTTAGCGCGTCTTTAGACCGGTTACAATACCAAATGCCTTTTTTGCTTTCACAGCGGTTACTTAAGTGTTTTTATGTTATGTTGTAATGTTGCGTTTTATACTTTGTCGAGATTGGTATAGACAATGTGGTCACTTGACTTACCAGAGGATATTAACAAACACTGATTCCGCTTCTTTACATTTTTCTAGAGTTTTATTATACCATTATACATTCGATATTTATAACTTTCACCCTCTGTAACGACGCATTCGTTAATGTAATATAAATGTCCGGCTTGACTGTTGTCCAGGTATTCTATGAGCAACTTGTCTACTTTACTTATATTATCGTTTAAGCCGAGTTTTTGTTATTTATTGGCGAAGTTCAGGCTGTATCGAGTTAGCAAATTTTCATATTGTACTGTTATAACGTGAATTAATAATGATATGAAAAATATGTGCATTTGTAAACCGTACTATATCTATAAGTCGACATTGCAAAATGGTCTATACTTGCGATTCACACAATATTGCTTTTGTTTATTGTTGGTGATTTTGTTTCAGAGAAAATGCAAACGAACTTAAGATGGAATTGGACTTAGGTCAAAGTCCAAGCAAGGTTGAAAATAATGCGGATTCGACATTGGAAATGGAAACACAAATATAAATACTAGTGTTGTCGAAAATGGACGCTTCTAAACTAAATGTTTCTGTCTTTTTGAAACTCGATATAATTAGTGTACGTCAATACTAGATCTTTGTCACACATGTGAGTAATACACCCGCTGCGTACCGTATTTGTAAATAAAAATAACACTGATAAAATGTTATAGTGAAAAACAAGAATAGTGTCTGCCTGCCAGATGATAACATATCATCTATAAACACAAAGCCGAGCCCAGTAGGCGCCGTTTTAAATGAATTCCAAACATGTATTGTTTAACAACTATTTGTGTATTGATAATCTGGAAAGAAAGCATGATATCCAGTGATCGTATGTGAATATGTGGTCGTCAAAAGTAGGCACTAACGACAGTAATACAAAACATACAGGTTCAACAATCTCAATGGACGCACGCGAAAGCAATTTTGAACGTTTGAAAGTGCCCACTCGACAAATTAACGTGTACAAATAAAATTAGAATGCTCGCGATTTTATAATAGTAAGTGTGAATACGTTTCAGAACAGCGCCTACGATGCTGTTTTGTAAAAATAGGGATATTCAAAGAATTAATAGCATTTAAAAAACACATATGTGTTCAGAAACTAAAGTAATGTATTATATTGTAGTAAATTGATTTTGTAGATCGTGATAAAGGTCACTTTGTTTGAATAATTTCAAAGTAAGTGTTGGTTGTTTAAAGCGTTGAAGCAGGAACAATAGCTGTTGAGAAACATGGCATCCACGATCATTCATTTGTGATTCAGACTGGTTTTCACTTACTTAGGTATTAGGTTAGGGATTTAGAATCTGTATATGTGATTGCTGCACGAGAACTTTCTAATGGAAGCTGTATTATAAGTTACACTGTTAGTAACTGATGGTGTATGGGATATACACCCTCAGTAATTTCATACCATACGAGAGCGAAGCTCGAGTATGGTATGAAATTACTGAGGGTGTATATCTCATACACCATCAGTTATTAACAGTGTAACGATTTTATCTCACCGACTACCTTTATATTATATATTATATATTATATATTATATATTATATATTATATATTATATATTATATATTATATATTATATATTATATATTATATATTATATATTATATATTATATATTATATATTATATATTATATATTATATATTATATATTATATATTATATATTATATATTATATATTATATATTATATATTATATATTATATATTATATATTATATATTATATATTATATATTATATATTATATATTATATATTATATATTATATATTATATATTATATATTATATATTATATATTATGTATTATTATTATATATTATATTATATTGTATTATATTATATATTATATTCCCCGTACATATGCATGAACATTATATAATAACAAGACTTATCAAGCATTTTTCGAACAGACGCATTTTTTACGTTGATAGGATTCTGGAAATTACTCGGGGTGTATGGAAATTACTCAGGATGTATGGAAAATACACCATGGGCATGTGACGGCTTTAAGCCAATCGGATAAGGTCTTTTTTGTAGGAAGTGAGATATAGGGTATATACTTTATGTTTAATATTCTGTTTAAGGAAATACAACAAAAAATATGAAATGGATTCACATATTTTTGATAAATCCAGATCTCGCTCATAGCAAAAGCTTTAACTTGGGTAAAAGTATAACCAATCCGCATACAAAGTATGTGTTCAACGGGTAAAAGTATTACCCATCCGCATACAAAGTATGTGTTCAACATTTTTTTTTATTATTAATATACAGATACGGTTTTCAAGCAGAAGATGTGGGTTTTGATAAAAGTTTATATTATTATGTTGAATCGATAATAGTTGTGTTGCGTTTTCAATATTTAATCATGCATGATATGTAATTATGGAATGTGAAGGGTTATTGCTTATCAGTTCTGTAGTTTTGTTGGTTTACATTCTTTTCCGTAGTGTTTTGAACTTCAATTAACTTTATGAAAGTCACCTAAAGCTGCATTTGTTTTAATGTTAGTGGTGTGTCGTAATCGTTGCTCGTTTTTTTTTCCTGGCAAAAAAACAATAGTTTGTTGTAAAATGGTTTATCACGCACATGTTATATTGTTACACTCATTTATTATCTTAAAGTTGTTTGTCAACGTTTTCTGTTGTTATTAGATATTGATCGTTATATTTTGTAACTGTTTTTCAATTATTACTTGTGTATTCATAGCGAGAGACTATGTTTGCTATCACATTTCTGTGATATAGAAGTTGTATTAAAAAGATAATATTTCAATTTCTATTCAGCGGGTAAAAATATCTTTCTGTGTACTAATTGACGTCTTTTCACCAAATAGACAGCAAAAATAGTCAATGCTGTTGGTTGTTGTCCAAGATTTATATGTAATCGATTGGGTTATGCATGATAATACAGCTTTGTGTTTTCGTTGACGTCTGCACATAAAACCAAGATTGGTTTAGGCAAGCATGTATTAACAATTATCTACCAGTTTATAATACTTTTGATTTAAAGCTTTCTAAATAATAATTTTGATGTTACCTGGCCTTCGTGAATATTCCGTTAAAATTCGTGTTACATCGTAGCCGAGGCTATATTAAGATACTATATAGCTTATAATTTAGCAACTTTTTAAGTACACACGTTAGGCTTTAGACGACGTCTAGATAATAAAACCTGCCTTCCATTGTTTCAGTTTGTTGTTATTTTAAAGAAAACATTGTCAGAAATTCCATAACAAAAAAGGAAACAAGTGCACAGCTTTGTTACTATGTAAGTTACAAAATTGTGTTAACCTGTAAGACGTAAAATAGTATTTTGATGAAAACTGTCCAGCACATCTTAAGATACAAATACAGACAGAAGCAGAAATTGCGCTTATTATAAACACATATGAAACAAATAATAAGAAATGGATCCACTTCATACCATATTTTTCAACCAACATAACTTAGAATATTCTTGCTAACTACAAATTACATTTTAAATAGGTGCCCATGCTCTCAACAAGTGTAACTTGTTTATGTTTAAAACATCAACCACGAAGTTCTTACAATTACATAATTATATTTTTTTAATTATGTATTGAACATGTTTTTTTATGATTTTGCCTTCTTGAACCATTTAAAAACTATATGAATTGTGTGTATGTGTGCGTGCGTGCGTGCGTGCGTTTGTGTGTGCGCGTGTGTGTGT
>VMBQ01003558.1:72707-91122 GCA_007657795.1 Dreissena rostriformis | reverse complement strand
TTTTTTTTTTTTTTTTGATTATATCCCTTTAAAAATTATAACTTCCCTTGTGATAACGATCTGTACCTTGACCTTGAAGGATGACCTTGACCTTTCAGCACTCAAAATATGCAGCTCCATGAGATACACATGCATGCCGAATATCAATATCTTCAATATTGCAAAAGTTATGGCCAATGTTAAAATTTTTGGACAGACGCACAGACTGACAGACAGACGGACTGACAGTTCAACTGCTATATGCCACCCTACCAGGGGCATAAAAAGGACCTCATGGTCCCAAGGCAAAAAACATATTCAAAATGCCACTTTCTCAATATGCAGTGAATGAAAACACTGAAAATCTCATCTCACCTTTATAAATTCTTTGCAGCAGTATTCGCATGTATATGCTGACTTCTTGTTATGAGCGGCAATATTATGTTTTTGGAACAAGTATTTTGAAGCAAACAGCATGCAACATTCGCCACACCAACTGCAAGAAAACAAAAGGTGGTATTGACAGGTGATACCGGTATGTTCCTGGTGAAATGTCACTTTTGTACTTTTTGCATGAATTTATGAGTACCATACATATTTACCATGGGCCCTAAGGCGCTCACCTGAGACCCAAAGGAACTAAACTATTCTGAGGAGGTTGAGTTCAAAATGATAAAAGTACTTTATGAAACATAAAGTTTCATGTAGATTGGAATATAAATGTGACTTCTAGAAAGTAAACAAGGTTTCACTATATAGCCATAGAAGAAAAACTGCCCCGCCTCCTGGTGGCCATGTTTTTTTACAGACCAGACCCATTTTCGAACCCAGCAGAGATATTATTGGGACAAATATTCTGACCCAGTTTGATGAAGATTGGACAATAAATATGACTGGTAGAGAGTTCACAAGGTTTTACTATAGCCATATAAGGAAAACTGCCATGCCCCCTGGCAGCCATGTTTTTCAACCAACCGGAACCATTTTCAAAACTCGTCCAAGATATCATTGGGATGCATGTTCTGACCAAGTTTCATGAAGATTGGACAATAAATGTGGCCTCTAGAGTGTTCACTAAGTTTTACTATAGACATATAAGGAAAACTGCCACGCCCCCTGGCAGCCATGTTTTTCAACCAATCAGAATCATTTTCAAACTCGTCCGAGATATCATTGGGACACATTTTCTGACCAAGTGTCATGAAGATTGGACAATAAATGTGGCCTCTAGAGTGTTCACAAGGTTTTACTAAAGCCATGTAAGGAAAACTGCCACGCCCCCTGGCAGCCATGTTTTTCAACCAACTGGAACCATTTTCAAACTTGTCCAAGATATCATTGGAACACATGTTCTGACCAAGTTTCATGAAGATTGGACAATAAATGTGACCTCTAGAGTGTTCAAAAGGTTTTACTACAGCCATATAAGGAAAACTTCCACGCCCCTGGCAGCCATGTTTTTCAACCAACCGGGACCATTTTCAAACTCGTTCAAGATATCATTGGGACACATGTTTTGATTAAGTTTCATGAAGATTGGGCAATAAATGTGGCCTCTAGAGTGTTCACAAGGTAAATGTTGCCGCCACACGACGGACGACACACGACACATAAAAGGCGATCACAATAGCTCACCATGAGCACTTTCAAATGTGTTATATTCACATATATATTAAGAGGTACCATAATATAACTAGTCATAAGAGAACACTATAGTCAGTGAAGACTGGGTCCAATTTTCCTATTCTTGTGTATGTTAGTTAATCCTTTTGCTAACAGATCGATTTTTTAAACTCAGTTTAATTTAAAGTCTATAGACATGCATGTACACTTACTTTTTTAGTTGTTTGCCTTTTCCCCTGAAATAAAGTATTTTATTGATCAGTTATTTGTTAATGGGGTTAGAGCATGAGTAACTATATCTGATCTAGTTTCTTCACAATTGGGCAAAATATGTGACTTCTAGAGTGTACAAAAGGTTTCACTTTAGCTGTTTATGGTTAAATGCCCCACCCCCCTAAAAGCCACATTTTTCAACAAACAAGAACCATTTTGAAATCAACATTGATACCATTAGAACAAAATGTTCTTATCAGTTTTCATGATGATTGAGCAAAACATGCAACTTCAAGAGTGGTCACATTGTAATTAAGCCATTTAAGGAAAACTGTCCTGCCTCTAAGACTAAGGGGACAAGTTTTTAAATTAAACCAGAACCAGCATTTACACCATTTGAACAAATATTTTGAGCAAGTTTCATGTGAATTGTGCAAAAATGTGACCTTAAGTTTTTTACCCATTGTGACCTGGTTACTAATTTTACCGAGATATCATGGGGATAAAAATGTTCTGAGGAAGTTTTCTGAAGATTGGGCAATAAATGTGACTTGAAGTTTGTTGATCATGTACCGGCACTCTTAAAACTTTAATTATATTACAAAACAAAAATATGTGTCTTTTGTGATATAAACTAATAGCAGATGACCATCAAATGTTGAGATTTGCTTATAATTTTTTATATATTTCGATTGTTTACTAATAAAATATTTTATTACAGAATAATTTCTTAAATAAATTACTAAATATGTTTGACCATGTAGCATAACAATCAAAACTCTAAAAAACTGTGACTACACTCTAGTGTAATTTTTACTATACATTTTAACTTACCGGACTCGTTTGCATATTTTTTCCATCTTTATTTTTTTAAGTGTCCTTCAAGTGAAGTTTCAAACGAGGTTTCTGGCACGATTAATATCTACAATAAACAATATACACATGTATGTCACTACGTCACATTGCATTTAGATTCAAGCATATTTTAATAAAACGGATGAGTTTATCTTGAGTCTGATGGAAGTTGTACATTGTCATTGAAAAAGATTCATCAACTGCAAATGCCAATTACCCAGTAATTTAAAGGTCTTAATAATCAACCTAACAGTGATACCGGTATTTTTGCAAATTTTCTCTCTCATCTTAAGTCCTGGGACTTGATAACTTGCAAATCTATGAGTCCCCGAATTGAAAGAACTCACATAATTCGAAACTTTGCATCCCCAGAAGTTTTTGTGACTCCAGGGGTATTAGGTTGTTTGGCCCTAATACCTGTTCGCCCTAAGTCACCCTGAGTCGTTTCGCCCTTACAAGTGGGTTGCCCTTATTTTATTGTAATATAATATTATGGTTTTGTAAAGTCTGAAAAAAAAATAAAATAACAAGAGATGTGTTTGTCAGAAACACAATGCCCCCCACTGCGCTGCTTTAAAAAAAAAAAAAANCAAGAACATTTAGTCCCTTGGTTTGCGCATTTAACTTTTAAACAAATGGCAATATCCGCATGATGCCTATCTAATAAAAAAGTATCAAAGCGTACAGGTAAAAGCGTATTCAAATTAATTAAACTTGCAATTTCGAAATATATTTAGTTACATAGTTATTAAATATCGCATATTGAGATAATTCTGCAATATCATGTATTCATCATTCTCATTTTATTGTTTCGCAATCTGCGTTTATGGGAGAAGCGTTTAAATGATTTAATAATTGATTGATTATAACTGCTCAAGTCGTTGTATTTTTGCAAGTATAATAAACCCACAGCACCTGTTTAATATAATTTATATTCAATTAAGACATCTCATAACTCAAGCGCGCTGTAATATCCGCGTACTAGAAATATTATATTTAATAACTGATACACATTTGCTGAAGTATTTATCTTCCAAACATTTACATTCAGGTTCTTTGATATTCCGCCTTACAATATGGAATGTGCAAAAATACCGTCTTCGGCAAGCTGAGAGCGACGGATCGTAGAGATTGGCTATGCACCAAGTAAGTGCGACTCGTGCAATCAATGCACCGAGTGCGCGCGTTCCTATGCATCCGTTGCACCAGGCGTCAGTTATGCGGATGGTGTCACCTGCGCTCATATACACGATTTGAAGCGACAACCGTTTACAGCCAATGTCGCTTTTGAACTTTTAGCTTTTTAACGCCGGTTCGCTTAAAACGTATTTTACGCTTAAAATCATTCGGTTTGACGTGGCGTTAAGAAACGTTATACCAAAGACGGACGGGCACATTCTTGCGAATATTTTACATATGGCTGCATGGAATTCGTAAAAATAAACGTCGCTCATGTCTCATTCATAACTTTTGAACGCAATTACTTCTGAACGGAATGCTTATTAAAAAGAAAGTAAATTGATCATGAGTGTTTGTTATCATAGTGTATTTCCAAATCGGAGGCCTTCCGTTGCAGCCATTGAATAGTTCTGAATTAGTTTGTTAACATAGTGTTGATAACAGCCTTTAAAACCTTTTTTTATACTATATTTAACTGTATTTCTTGTGTTTTTGTAGCTAATAAGTTTTAACTGTTTACAGAATAATGTGTAAATTCAATTTGTTGAGGACTTTGAGAACTAAACCAGAACACACGCACTCACCTGAGCATGTGCCCCTCTTCACGATGGAGATCTTCTTGTTCTCGCAACTTTCTCGCCTTCTTCACCTCGCATTTGGACATGTACGAGACCCCGTCGGAGCCGCACATAATCTGCGGCTTCCGGGCTTTGCACTTAACGCTGCACGATTCTTCGCTGTCACGTAATGCCCGAAACAAAACCTGAACACGTGACTACATGTAGTATATATAACATGCATGAATGAAGTCGCGTTACCTATACTTGTGATGCTTTAAGAGAATCATAATAATGAATTAGTAAATAATAAAATGATGATAATAATAAAAGAATTGAACATCAAAACGACTCATTTGTTAAAACAATGCATACTAACTACTATTTTTTGCAATACATGTACTAATTCCAGTTCGAAGTCTTATATCATAATATCAATACACACAAGCACGAGTTCGGTTAAGCTAATACTGATGATGCGACTCCTAACCAGCTGTTCTTCTGTTGCAACTTCTGATGCCGTTTCTTATGTATGTTGTCATGCCAATATCGCTGCAACTTCTTATGTAATTATAATACTAAGAGTCGAGATAATTGTTGTGTTACTTTAACTGGTTATTTGAATATCGTTATGTTTATGTGTATGCTTATTTAGATTCTTATTTTAATGACGTTGATTCTTATGCAGAATGTATGTCCAATTCTAACTATGATGGTGCATATACTGCTTATTCTAATGTAAATACTTATTATTATATTAGTTATATAACTTAATATATTAAATGTTGATATTATATTTTTCTGATATTCTGTTCATAATGCTGCTGCTATTTAAATTGCCAATTAACTTTTCCAGACACATTCCCCGTTAAACGAAAAGATGTTTCTGTTGTATGCAGTTCAGAACGGACACGATAACTGTTTGAAGGACCTATCACAACTAGAGCTTTGTCACAGACGTGACGAATACCCCCACATGCCGCATTGACACAGAATATTTTGCATGTTGTCTTAACAAAAAAATCCGACACAATTTTTAAAACGCACTTAAAGACCCCGTGACCTAGTGTTTGACCCGGCATGGCCCATATTTAAACTTGACCTACACATCATCTTGATACAACTTCTGACCAAGTGTGGTGAAGATCGGATGAAAACTACTTAAAGTAAAGAGAGCGGACACCATGCTGAATGTGTAAAACGTACTACCTAAGTGACCCCGTGACCTTGTTTTTGATCTGGCATGACCCATGATCGAACATGGCCTAGAGATCATCTGGATAAAACTTCTCACCAAGTTTGGTGAAGAGCTGATGATAAGTACTTGACATAGAGAGCGGACACCATGCTCAATATTTAAAACGCATTTAGTGACCCCATGACCTAGTTTTTGGCCCAGCATGGCCCATGTTCGAACTTGGCCTTAAGTTTATCTAGATAAAACTTCTGACCAAGTGACTCCGTGACCTAGATTTTGGCCCAGCATGGCCCATGTTCGACCTTGACCTAGAGACCATCTAGATAAAATTCTGACAAAGTTTGGTGAAGATTGGATGAAAACTTCTTGAATTAGAGAGCGGACAACATGATGAATGTTTAAAACGCACTAAGCGACCCCGTGACCTAGTTTTTGACCCGGCATGACCCATATTCGAACTTGATCTACACAACATCTAGATACAACTTCTGACCACGTTTGGTGAAGATCGGATGAATACAACTTGAATTAGATAGCGGACGCTTAATACGGACCGGACGACCGACCGACAGACAGACACACAGACCGACCGACAGACAAGCTCACTCCTATATACCCCACAAACCCCCTAAACTTTGTTTGTGGGGGTATAATTATTTTGCAATAAAAATTATTTTAAGCTATATAATATATTTATAAACTTCACTCACACCTTTGTAATTTATAAGGTGTAATGTTGAAATCGATGAAAGAACTTCATATATGCACCAATGATATGTTAAAATGACACAAGTCAATATTTTAAGAAAATCAAAGAACGTGCTTTTATAAATCATTGTTTAGTATTAAAAATATTTTTTATATCAACATGAACAACATTTTAGCTTATTTATATTTAATTATTTATTTATTTATTTATTTATAAATATATATACGTTTAACTCATAAGATAATATCAATACTACTGTTCGATGGTAAATGAAACGAAACAGTTTTTTAAACGTCAATCGTTGTTAATAACGAAAATGAAATAAAGTTCGTTTTAATTTACAATTTAAAAACTTTGATATAATAATCATATCTCAAACCTAAAAGATGCCACAACATGAGATAACAAGTCATCAAAAGAAAACACCTGTTATAATATGTATTTAATAAAGTATCAGTTTCGGTAATATATCAATTAGAGGTGGAATATTATTCAATTATTACCATCTTTTGATCCTTACTTTCTTCATGCTTGATTTTCTTTTTAAATGTACCTTTTCTTAAAAATCTCATAATATAATTGGTGACTATTAAATTCCGCTCCGTCTCATAAACCTTTTAATTTTGAGTAATTTACAATTATTCACTTTACAGAAAACAGCTCACAAAACGCATCGCTATAAATTTAAATGTGGAAACTGCGTGTTGGTGAAATAAAGCGATTTTAATTTTCCGGTCTTTAATATTTTATGACACCACTCTGTCTCAACGATTTACATATATGGCTTGACGTTTATATTCAAACAAATTTTATCATACAAACACCTGTTCAAGCTATAGTGTGAGTGTGCGGGGAATTATTGAAATGAAGTTAAGAATTGTAGAAATACAATCGCTTACAAATGAATGCTTGCGATGATTGTAAACTGCTAAGATTGAAATATAAATATCTTACGTGGTATCAAACGCTTTGTCAATTTAATTTAGTTACACTGCAAAACGATAAAAGCGCACAATACCACTTGCTGCCTTGAATGGACATTCTGTTATATACATTCTACTAAAACATTATTGTTTGATATTAAATTAATCAAATCTTCGGGACTGTTTGAAACGATATAACATAAGAAAGAGTCCGACAACATTAAAAAATACAAAAAAATAAACGTAAACATTGCGCGATTGCTGTGGCAGTCGTTTTCACACGAGCATTTCTTACTTATAATCGTTTTAAATAGTGAAAGTGTATCACAGGTACATCTTATCATAACAAAGTCATTTTTAGTGTTATCATGCATTTGTGAATATAGATATAAATGAACATCAAAGCATGTGTATATAGTACATGTATTAAGATTGCTGATGTTGTGTCACTACTTGAATGCAAACTAAGTCACTTACCTCGCATGCAATTTTTATGTACATTGTATGTTACATATTAGGCCGAGTACCATTGGTCAGTTTCTATCAATAAAATACCCGAAACACATTAACTCGTTAACTTGTGTTGCAACGTTCAGTATTAAAATGTGTTTTAATAAATTTAACTGATTGTTTTACTAGAAACGCCTATAATAATAAAGTCATCAATATTTTCATATAAACATAAGCTTGTGCCTTCCATTTCTGATGAAAAAATGTAAGTGGTCAAGGGCCAATTATAATAATATTCTGAGTAATACGATTTTCCTTTTCTAGATTGTGTAATGTCTGTCCCATAATTTCAGTTAAAAGTTATGAATACATTTTGATTTACTATCTAGCTACTTCCAACATGCGTCAATATATTTTTCGTTTATAATTTATCCACATAAGCATCTCTTTATTAGACATCGTTCCTGTCAACTTGAAAAAAGTTCGGATAAAACGTATTGCTTAAAATCGACAGAGCACAGGTGTCTAGAGTATTTGTCAACGAGTAGTTCAGAAAAAGATTTAACAGGTATCAAAAACGTGTGAACAAGCTTTTATTATGACACTTGAGTGTCCTATCTGTAAGACTTTCAACACCTGGTAGTGTTTACAAGGCACTTCATCAAAACAAACTCCCATCCAGATAAGAGCACGTTGGTATCCGTATTTGTAACTATTTCGTTTGATACTGTTTGCATCGTTAGAAAAACATATTGTTTCTTTGTCGGTAAACGTTTCATATATTTTGTGGCTAATTGCATATATTGGCTATTTTTTTCAAATTCTTTGTTCAAATGCAAAACACAAGTACATTTTAGCGATCATATCATTGCCATTTTCAATAACGAAACAAGGATTTATATCAAATTTGAAGATATTGGATATCTCGAGGTATAGTTCCACATCGTTTGCGATACAAAACGAATTCCACTCATAATCATCAGTAAGTGCGTTTCGTGCAATACAATTGTGTTCCTGGATGATTCCATAAAATTATACTTTAACCATTATTAGATTCATTTTCCGATTATTTGATTAACAGAACATTACTTGTACATACAATATATGTACCTTAATGTAATTTTATTGTGTAACATGCAAAACAATAGCTATGATTTCTGGTTAACCTAATGAAGTTAATAAGGTTAATGAACATTTGTGTACTGTATTGATTTTGGCGAGAATTTACCAGTCAGATGACAGTAACGTTTCAATACCATAATGCATTAAGGTATAATTTGTCAAGAAGGTAAATGTGTGGTCATTTATATGTTATACACATGCAATTATCGTAATGCAACAAGTAATAACACTATCGACATATTTCGAGTCTCTTTTTGGATTCATCGATTAATTATAGTGTTGTGACAATCGCGAATGTGAAACTCGACGTTATGCCATAATCGCCAGGTATTTATTTAGTAAGCACCACTTGCGATCCAACGAAGATGCATCCTTCCTGCAAGAATCGAGAAACCCACAATCTGTCATAAAACACTCATTAGTTACTGACAAACATATTGTTCCGTTCTGTCAGACTCATCAGATACGGTTTTTATGCAAACGTGCAACCCAGATGGGTTTCCATTCACACCGGCGCGCGCGTAAAAACCTGGCTGCAACAGAGCGCGCCATGTGGCAGTTATGATGCGTTTTCTGGATGCACGTTACAGGTTGCGTCAATTGGCACAGAAATGAGCTAGAGTACAATTATCAAAATACTGAACGCATATAACCAGTTGCGTTAGCGCCGCTCTTAGAATAACGGCAACTATTTATCATGACATCTGTTTTGGTGACAGAATGTATGCAATAAAAGTAATCTAGACATTCGTTAGATGCATTTCGTACCCCCATGTGAAATGGTATGATATATTTACATTTTGTCAATTTAAGTTACCATTTTAGTAATCTATTATTGTATCAGTGGCATTATAAACCCCATGTGAAATGTTATTGTAGGTCGAGTAACATGAAGCATAAATAATAACTATTCCGCGTAGGTTGTGTATTTTAATGTTAATCGGATACATAGCGGTTCGTGAAACAAAGCAGATGTATCAATTTGGCATTGTAATTAGGCAGTTTACGTTAAATTCATGACTAGGTTATGTCCCTACGCATGAAACAAACCAGCTCATCGAATATTTCATCACAAAACTTAAGACCCTCTCTGCTGTATGGTCACAAATGCGTGATACTATGCGGCGCGCGACAGCTTTACCCCATGACCCGGGAGTATATCGGTGTACATGCCACCTGGGTTTGAAGATGACACCGAAACTTTATTTACAACCTAATTACTACGTCTGTGGATCAAGTATCAGTGTTTTTTTAGCCTGATTCCGATTTCTTGAATTCTTGTAAAGTAAAAAAGTGCGCGTTTGACAGGCGGGTTGCATAGTATTATGGTCGTTGAAAAACCTGCCGTGCGTCTGCATAACCAGTGGTGTATAAAACTAATCATGCAGGGTTTGAGACAGGGATTGCACTCAAAATGTCTTGTACGTCCATCTTTTCTATTTGAGTCCGACTCTGTATGTTTAATTTTAACCATTATTTTTTTATATATTGACAATGACTACGCGATTACTATTGCTTTTTATAATGAATCTTTCCAAGAAAGGTCATCAAAGTCATCATAATAATACATGTGGCACATTAACAACAGACTTGATTAACACCTTAATGGCAAATTTCTTTCGATAAATGTCCATAAACATAGTTTTTAAGAGAAATATGCTACATTTACAAATGAACTAAGCCTTCAAACCAGCAAGAGAACGAATGGTAAATTTCCCTAGATGTCGCTAAGAATATTAGTACTAAGTAATTAAATTGACCGCACGTTCGAAGCAGCTTGAAATGCATTGACTTTACCGCTGGTGTACACAATTAATCACAATTTAGGAAGAAAACAATGAACAAGAGAGAAATTTGTAGTTAAATAAATATTTTGTCACAGTGCCGCAATGGATCTTAATTAAATAAAGTTCTCACGTTAGAAAGTTAGGCTCACGTTAGTGGAAGTTACCTTAGACGAGCGAAAAAACATGTGGCAAGCGTTTGGTCGTCAGGTGTTTATATAACTATTATATACACATACATTTAATTTAACTGGTGTAGGCTAATGACTAAGTCGTCATAACTTTGACCTATATGATATGAGAAAGTGGTTATTAAACCTGTTTCGCATTTCTTGAAGTAATTCGGTTAAAATTGCAGTGTCATCAACATAAAACCTGTAGATTGAAAAAAATAAGAAAAGCTTAAATTGCATTACTTAAGTTATTATTTATATAGGCTGATAGACAAAGTAAACCTTTGCATTTAGCGGAGTTGACTTATTAAAACCGTTCAAGAACAATGAACAAGTAAAGTGGACAGATTTTTACCTTGTCCAACACTAGATTGACTAATAAATATATTGTTATAACATATTTTATCATTCACACACGATTTGTTATCACTATTGTAACTTTTAATCTTGTCCCACAAAACTGACCTATTTACAGAATCAAATGCTTTTCTAAATAAGGCGTACACTGTCAATTGATTCATCACAAAGATTACCATTTTAATTGTTGACAATTGCAGTACCATATGTAGCGAATTTAGGGTGGGAACGCCCAAGAACTGTGAACCCGGTTTAACCATCACAAAACAGATCTCTTGCAAGATTATATTCAAGTCATCACCATTAGATGGCCGTTGTTAGCGTCCTTATTGTATTCAAACCTGTCATAAATACTCTATTTAAGTTGATTTAACACATGGCCACGAGAGAATGAAAGGAATACTTTATAATTAATAATACAGATGGCAAAACTGTCGTTCAAACTGAAACATAAATATCGAGTGTCATACAATTCTGTCCACGTGTTGTGGTAATATAAAAGATTTAAAGGCGCATAATCGCTAATGTGTAAAGGAAGCTGATACATTAGTACGGGATGAGTATTTTAATTGCGACATTACGATGAAAATGGAGCACACAAACATAATCGTCAAGTAATAAGGACATAAGTTAACACTTATCTTTCAGTAGGGTAACAAACTATTCTACATTATTCATTTTGTCCAAATAAATATCAGACTAAAAGTTGTTTAACAATAAGAAAACAAATCAAGCTATTTATTTAACTTTAAGTTATACAGGATCCACAGGTGTTCGGTGAATCTTAAAATGTAAAATAATGTTAAGGTCGCAGTCCTAGAAATAGTTAAAAAAAAACACATTTGCAGAAATCAAAACTGGTTGGGCATGGATTCAGTTTTCACAAGTGTACTTCATTGTATACATACATATACATATGGCAGATGTGCTTGAAAAGACCGAATGCAAAAAAAGGATACATATTCATATTATTTAATAAATCAAGCGTGCATCCTTATGTTATGTATTATTCACACACAAAAATAGAGAGAGAACAATTTAGATTTAGTGGAAAATTATTGATATAACGATGACATCTTTGATCTTTAAAAGAAACCACGACGCGCGATGTTATAAACTATTACAGAGGCATATTTGTTAAGGGTGATTATTCGCTTAGTTCAATTTATTTCGTCTTTTGTCACACACGCGTTGCTCTAATACAGGCCGCCTTTCATAGCGCGGGTTTTCGGACGAGCGTTTTCGAGTGCTATAGGTTTAATGAATTGGAAGGCAAAATCAAATACGTGAGATGTGCTATAAGTACCCAAATTGAAAGCTTAATTCATTTACATGGCGTAATAGGTGTTACAAAAATCCGGGTGGGCAAGATTTGGATTATTGGCTCATCATTGGTGCAAGTAAAGAATACATAATTATTTCTCACAACGAAAGCATGCGTGTGAAGATTTAGCACTTTATTTCCGTATATTAGTCGATAATTGTGTTAAAAGACGGGATTGTGTTAATCCGTCTGGCAAGTTAGCATGCAAGAAGATTAACGTAATCCATTACATGAAAANATTTATACAACATATATATGCAATAATACCACACAAAAATGGAAATATAGAACATATATATATTCAAATATACCACATAAGTATGGAATCATTGAATTTTGCAACGTTTGACACGCCATATACATTGTTGAGTTTTCGTTTTTTAAATACTGAATAGAAATGAAAAACTTGAAAGACAGTATACCACACAGATCATTCTTAAAACGTATACCACACAGATCATATGACAATAAGAATGTTTTTCTTGAACTGTTTTTCATAAATATATAACAGAAACATGAACATGCATACAAAATGATATATTATAAGCTCCGCCCTTAACGTTTATTGCTTAATTTTACCAAAGGTGATGTTTCTGTGTCAAAGTTATATAAAGTCCCCACACTGATCATTCATTTTTCTACCCGTTAAAACGCGCGGTTGCACTGTACTGACAAAATACTTATTTGTTTAAAAAAAAATCATGATACATATAGAAAAAATCTCACGAATTAGCGGGCTCACCACATTATGCCATTAAAAAATGGTGACATATTTAAAAAGAAATCCTCTAACGTGTTACCAGAGTCGCGCTTTTGTTGATAGTTTTCTCCCCACACAACTCCTAAAAAGTCACGTGGTATAGGCACCGTGAATATGGTCCTGTACTCTTTATGAAATACACCGAGAAAATGTTGCGGTTAGCTCCCTTTATCTACTGCTGTTTAAACTGAATTGTTTATTGTGTGTTGTTGTTTATATTCTTCTTTTTATTTTTATTGTTATTGTTAATGATTTTTATTATTATTTCTGAAATATTTTTAATATGCAATTTAAAAATGACTTGTATATAATAGCATTTGAACTAAGTAGCTAAAATACTTTAGCAACACGAGAAATGCAGTAAAACTACACGACACAAACTTGCTCGCACCGGGAATCAAACCCACTAATTTAAATTCATCCACTACCATACTACCACTGCGAAGAATAAACTTTCTCTGAATGATGTTATGTATATATATAAGTGGACGGAGTTTGTAATAAAAAAAGGAAAACACGATAAACACTGTCATATTGTGAAAAACGCTTTTTGGAGGTATCCATTTCAACTGATGCATACCCTTTTGTCTTTACTTATTTATGGTATTGACTAACATTTCTCCGAATGTTATAGTTTGATCCTCTGTAAAAAATAATTTGCACAACAAGGTTAACAAAATGTCAATTTACCAATCGCTGAAAGCGTGCTTTTAATAAGTTATTTATTATAAATATTATTTAGGGAATAGAAGCATAATTGGAAAACTAAGCCCTTTTTTCGCTACAATTCTTTTAATAAGTCAAGCGTGCATCCTTATGTTATGTACTATTCACACACAAAAATAGAGAGAGAACCATTTAGATTTAGTGGAAAATAATTGATATAACGATGACATCTTTGATCTTTAAAAGAGTATTTCTCCACGCTGAAACCACGACGCGCGATGTTATAAACTATTACAGAGGCAAATTTGTTAAGGGTGATTATTCGCTTAGTTCAATTTATTTCGTCTTTTGTCACACACGCGTTGCTCTAATACAGGTCGCCTTTCATAGCGCGGGTTTTCGGACGAGCGTTTTCGAGTGCTTAAGGTTTAATGAATTAGAAGGCAAAATCAAATACGTTAGATGTGTTATAAGTACCAAAATTGAAAGCTAAATTCGTTCACATGGCGTAATTGCATTCATACGACCAGATTAGATTAAACAGGTGTTACAAAAATCCGGGTGGGCAAGATTTGGATTATTGGCTCATCATTGGTGCAAGTAAAGAATACATAATTATTTCTCACAACGAAAGCATGCGTGTGAAGATTTAGCACTTTATTTCCGTATATTAGTCGATAATTGTGTTAAAAGACGGGATTGTGTTAATCCGTCTGGCAAGTTAGCATGCAAGAAGATTAACGTAATCCATTACATGAAATACACACGTACACCTTGTTAAATTGCTTTTCAGGAAAAGTAGTGTATTCCCACGACTGAGTGAAACCATACTTTAAAATAAAACTATATAATATTAACCATGAATAAATAAAGGAATGAATATAATGAAATACATTATATTATTATATATTTTATATTAAACACAATGAGCCTTAAAACGTGGTATATAACTAACTAAATAAACATGTACAAACATATATATATGCCTTGTGGTATCTTTTTTCTACATGTATATCAAAATATACATCTTTAAAACGTATCGCCGTATTGATTTTTCCGATAAATACATCTGTCGAAGTAGGATTCGATATCTGCATACTGTCTGACAAATTCAACAGTAGCATGTCATGTAGCATTGCTGACATGTCTAATAATGAACCCGACAGAATATTTCAAACACCTACCGTGGCCCAAATGATAGCGATGCACCTCCGTGACCGAGAACGAATACGCCAGTTGTTACATGTGTACCTTTTAAAGTTGCACGTCCTTCATTCCCAACCATTCAAAATATGCACGTGATACGTGAACGAAGAGAATAACAATAATTTTGAATGTACACATGAAGTAAAATGCATGTGCATGACTTATAATTTACCTGAATATACTTTTTTTTTAAATTATTTTGAAATGCTATACATGTACGTTGTTACATTAATATGCACACGTGTCGCACTTAAATAATTTTCATAAGTTGATAAGCAATTTCATGTGTGAATGATTTAGTATCTAAGAGGGGTCGAATATGTCGCTTGTGAGTTATTCCACAAAATATTGAATAACAATACTTTTAATATTAACGTGCATGTCCATTTTCATGAAAATTTGCGATAACGGTTCAACAAGTCGGATCGAAAATGTCATTTGTTTGCTCTTTTGCAAACTCTCGGACAAGCATACGTTAAATTACTACATGTACATTGTGTATATCAACTTTCATATACATTTTTAATCAACGTTTTGACGTCTATCGTTTGATGTTGTTTTTCTTTTCGCATTTTTTTACACTGGAGTATGCGAGATCATGTAACACTTTTTTAAATATTTCTGAAAGCGATTGTTATAAATTGACGTGAATAATTGAACTTTTATTGCATATACAATATAGATTTAAGATTTTTTCAACTGCGAAGAGTGATATCTTATTTTTTACTCCTATTTTTACTGATATGAAAATATATGGTCCTACACATCTTTGTCGAGCGTAATCACACTTCGATCACATTTCTTTATCTGTTGAATTGTTTTTTTGTCAATGAAATCATTTTGTTCACATAGGTACGAATATTCTTCAACATACTCACGACAAAGGTAAACAAAACACAGCCAAATATTTGATATCTTTTCAGCATGCGTTTTGCAAACACCGCTGTTATCGCATATATTCTTGCGCGTAGACGAAATTCCGATGTAGAATTTGAATCGATTTACAAACCCGAATAATATACTCATTTATCAAATATTGTTATTTGTTCTTATCATAACACCTGGGCCTAAGCCCTTGGATACAACTTTTGTTACTGCATAAGGGCGATACACGCTTAAGGCGTTGGTCTTATAAAACTGACAGTTTACTCCGGTTTAAAGATATTCGAATGCATTAAGTTTGAGATATTGTAATGCAATTTTAAAACGATAATATGGCCTTGCTAGTATGTGATGTTTTTCGTCTACGGAGGAAGTTATCATGATGCTGATGATGACGATAATACACGATAGTTCTTTGATTTATTGTATTTCTAAATATACAATGTCCGTACATGACAATACGCTGTTCTTTAGGTTGGTAACATTCATGATAAAGTAGCGTTCCTGTTAATTTATTATATTTACCACATTAAACGTAAGCACCAAAATGCGTAATTTCAGAGACTGTACTTGTATACAAAATATGATTTAAGTCCAAAGAAAGAGCAGAACGAGCACAGATTTGGACTTAAATGATTATTCCACATCTGTGTTCGTTCTGCTCTTTCTTTAGACTAAACACCCATGCATCTTTCTGAGCAAATGGCGCACACATAGAATATTTGTATTTGGAATATTAAACTGAATGTCAAATTAATTGTTTTAGGTGTCATTCACTTTGTTTGTTTTCTGTAATAAATTGTAGAACTATAGTCGATATTGATAGTGCTCATCACATGCCGCTATAAGGATTATGACTGGATTAAGCGGATTCCACCACTCAATATTTACTAAATCCGGTCCTTCAATTACAGGATTTATCTGTTGATAAAAAAAAGCACATGTCGCGTCGATTTGCAATGTGTGTGGGCATATAATAGCATATGCATGACATGCAAACACGCCAATATGTACACAATTGAGAGATATTAGATTTTTTCGACATGTTAAACATAGTGACGGGTGTTTTAGAAAAGGCAGGAATCCAACATGACTTCGAGAAAAATCCATAATACTTCAACATTTTGACGCGTTGTGTAGTATACGTCTGTTATTTTTATTTGTTTCTAATTCCATCTCGAATGTAGCCAATTATGGAGTTTTGTATTGTCTTTGTCACGAACTCATTATAGTATTGGGTATTTGTATTGTGTTGGCTTTATCTTTGTCAGTAATGATTCCCGAGTTTAACATGCATGACATTTATATTTTATTTGGGTTTATTATAGAAAAAAATGCATTTTATTTTGGATTAAACTCCTTAACCAACATATTTGAACGTGTTTGAGTCATAAAGTTATTTTCACGATTTCCAATTTTTGAAAATTCAACCAATATATATATATATATTTTATAAATTTTTATCACTTGAAATATACTGGTTAATCAATGGATAACATTTGTAATAACGCATGGTGGGAACAGTTATTTACATGCACGTGCGCTTTGTAAACGCGTAGAGTTTAAATTGACAAGCGTGTCGCTTTAAAGCTACCAGTTGTTTATGCTGTAGCTACGCCTCTTTACTTGTCTATAAAGCGCAGTGGACAGGTAATTCGTCGTGCATTGGAGAACTATCATTTGACTTTACCACACTATTTGACTGGCGGTAAAACAGCTGTTGGTATTTTAATGCGATACAATTCGTACGCTAACGGAAAAGTAAAGAATAGTGGGAATTTACTGTGGTGTGTTCAGCGCTGATAAATACATATGTGAATAAATTGACGGACGTTAAAATGAAATAAAAAACAAGTGCGTTTTAATTGAGCATTTATTGGAAAGTCATCTTTCATAAAAGATGATAAACGAGTGTCGAATTGTTTGGATTAACAAATTAAAATATTTTCACGGATTTTAGATTTAGCGTGATCTGTGCAGACATAGCTTTGTAAATTTGTACAAACATTATTACTATTTATTACTGCATATACGTTTCAAGAAGAAAGTTTAGTGTCTTAAAGCAGAAAGGATCGTTCTTTAACCAGTTTTATCTACTACATCGACTGGAAATTTATTTTGTATTGCTCATTAATAAACACGCAATACAGAACTGTTTAAAACAGTTTTTAAATAGCGGATTATTGTTGTTGTTAAACTGTTTTCATATTACGCGAAAAACTATTAAGAGCAAAATGCTTACAATACCAAAGTTTATCACTTGCACTATAGGGAATTATTCAGTAACAATGGTGTAGACATGCTCGATTGGTAGTGTGATAATAGACGTGTTTCGTGATATTTTATCTACGGTTGCTATCACAACGAGAGCACTTACGAAAAGTGAATTAAGGACGTTTCTTTTCGAGTCAAGAACAACCTTAAAGTTTTTTTTTTTTTTTTTTTTTTTTTTTTT
>VMBQ01003558.1:33166-72523 GCA_007657795.1 Dreissena rostriformis | reverse complement strand
TGTCCGTCAGAAAACTTTAACATTGGCCATAACTTTTTCAATATTGAAGATAGCAACTTGATATTTGGCATGCATGTGCATCTCATGGAGCTGAACATTTTGAGTGGTGAAAAGTGAAGGTCAAGGTCATTCTTCAAGGTCAAATGTCAAATATATGGCGTCTGTCCGTCAGTCCGAAAACTTTAACATTAGCATTAACCTTTTCAATAATGAAGATAGCAACTTGATATTTGGCATGCATGTGTATCTCATGGAGCTGCACATTTTGAAAGGTGAAAGGTCAAGGTCATCCTTCAAGGTCAAATGTCAGATATATGGCATCTGTCCGTCTGTCCGAAAACTTGAGCATTCGCCATAACTTTTTTATGCCCCCGAAGGGTAGCATATAGTTTTTGAACTGTCCGTCAATCCGTCCGTCTGTCTGTTCGTCAGTCAGTCTGTCTGTCTGTCAGTCTGTCCGTCTGTCTGAAGACTTTTACATTGCCCATTACTTTTGCAATTTTCAAGATAGCAACTTGATATTTGGCATGGATGTGTATCTCATGGAGCTGCACATTTTGAGTGGTGAAAGGTCAAGGTCAAGGTTATCCTTCAAGGTAAAGTGTCACATATATGGCTTCAAAGCGGCGCAGTAGGGGTCATTGTGTTCCTGACAAACACATCTCTTGTTTTTTTCACTTTACTTCATAATTCAATGTTGATTATGTGGAATTGAAAATATGCATGACTTTGAAATTTAACTGGATGACATTACTAACAACATGCGACGTGGGGATACGCGTCGGCCGAAGCCACGCCATTTCTAGTTGCTTATGCGGTCGAAAGTGAACTTATAAATCTGACAGCGACAAAAGGTCATAGCTGCAAACGGCGGCATTTGTATCACCATACTCAATAACAATGATGGTGAAATATAGGCAAAGACAAAATGTATATCGAAATAATCTAGCAAATTTATAAGAAAACATAATTATTAAAGTGTCTGGTCATATACCACACTTACCACCACAGTCTGCAAAGTCAGCGGTATAAGTGAATTTGAGCCGCGTTCATGAAAAAAATGGGGTTAATGCATGTGCGTAAAGTGCCGTCCAAGATTAGCCTGTGTAGACCGCACAGGCTAATCAGGGACGATATTTTCCGCTTTTAAGGTATTTTTAGTTTAAAGGATTTTTTTTCTTAGCGAAAATCCAGTTAAGGCGAAACGTGTTTTCCCAGAAAAGCCTTATGGACTGCACAGGCTAAGATGGAACGATACTTTACGCACACGAACTAGGCCCAGTTTTTTTTCCAGAATAGGGCTTATGTGATGCATGGTTGCATGTTGGGATGAAAACATCGAACTGAAAATATTGCAAACCTTCTCTGTGAACAGGTTCGTTTGGATACTTGAATTACAGCAATAAACACTGAAATTACGATGATGTTGTATTTCATTTTAGTTCAATTCAATTTATAATTAATAGGCTATGGTGTTATATTTTATCAAACTGATAGTGTGCAAACTGCAACCGGTGCAACCACCCCCATAAAACAGCGTACCACCGGGACTTAAAAATTACGGGACCATGTTTCAATACCCGACAAACGCTAGCCTTTTTGTTGAAATGTCACAGCATTGCAAAAAAAAATGTATTCGTTTTTTGCAGTTTATGTCCGTTTAAACAGAGATCTCTTGTTTGTTTTGTGGTTTGGTTACGACTATGGTATTCGTTGAAAACCGATTGTGGTTTGATGTGCGTTAATTGTTAAATAAACCGACACAATCTAAATGATAGCTATTATCCGATGACACGCGCGATACGAAAGACTGTTGACAAGTGGTTACGGGTAATCCATGCGAAACTCCGATCACGAGAAAATAACCGCACAAACAGTAATAGTAGATAAAACAATTTACCTCCGCTGGGGTTCGAACGGGGTCACATGGTTTTACATGTTGTTTTTAATAAACATTTGAAATACCTTTTTTGTGTTGTTGTTTTTTTAGTAAATATTTGAAACGTTTTTCTTTCTTTTTTACATTTTCTCGTGTTCTTCTTTGACACATCGTATCTGTAAAAAATTAGTTTACGTTGTTATATTCTCAGTATCGACGTTGGTAAACTCACTTCTATATTAACGTATAATATAAGCATACACGACCATCCTAATTTATGGCACGATACAGTATAACCAGAAAGTGCCTTTGTATACACTTTAATCCCGTATTAATCGGCTGTCACATCAATAAAGTTTGTTAATTATTAGAACAAAAACTGATTTTAACTATATTTATAACTATATATTTGAAGAATATAATTCACACACAACAGCTTTAATGGTTCATCACTTACATATATTCTAATTTTATGTTGTTCTATTATTCAAAGACTAATTAAATCCCTACAACTATGCAATTGACACATTATTTGCAATAATAGGTCTACCTAATTCATATTTACCCAATAAATATCAAACTGTTGCAAAAGATGACGCAAATCACATTCGCAAATTGTTCAAGAAGCCTGAATATAATATTCTATTGTTTTAAAGGTGCAACAATAATTAAATCCTACATTACTGTGCATATTTTATTACAATATTTTCCAAGGCCAGTTTTTGGGACAGTGTGCCAGATAGCTATGTTTAAAATGTTGATTTTTTTTTAGGTCAAACTTAAATGGGAAACGTGCCTTGATATTGACATTTAACAGTTTCAGACACTTACACAAATATCTATAGTGAACTATCAAGGTGATGTTACTTAAAAAAAAATATGGAAAACAATATATATGGAAAACGCGTTTTTCGGGGGCATATGTGCCAGGTCTTATTATTTTATTATTATTGTTAATGATTTGTATTATTATATATGAAATCTTTTTAATATGCCATTTAAAAATGACTTGTTTATAATAGCATTTGAACTTAGTAGCTAAAATACTTTAGCAACACGAGAAATGCAGTAAAACAACACGACACAAACTTGCTCGCACTGGGATTCAAACCCACTAATATAAAATCATCCACTACCATACTACCTGTACTACTGCGAAGAATAAACTTTCTCTGAATAATGTAATATATATTAGTGGACGGAGTTTTGTAATAAAACAATGAAAACACGATAAACACCGTCATATTGTTAAGAACGCTTTTTGGAGGTATCCATTTCAACTGATGCATACCCTTTTGTCTTTACTTATTTATGGTTTTGACTAACATTTCTCCGAGTGTTATATTTCGATCCTCTTTACACAATAATTTGCACAACAAGATTAACAAAATGTCAATTTACCAATCGCTGAACGCGTGCTTTTTTATATTTATTTAATACTAGTATGTGTATTTCTTTTGACCTTGCAGTCAACGATAACCCATGAAAGTGCAAGCACTTATTTCCAATGGGGTCATTTTTTTGCTGAAGAGACAGCAATCAGAAGAGACAGTAATGAGATACAAGGAATCCGGGTGCGATACCCTAGCTCTTTGCGAATAGATCCCTTGGTTGTTTTACGTGCTCATTGTATAGCACTGATACACGCGAGAATTACCTGTGTTTCATACCAGTACATCAATAGTTGGGTGGGAAGCACTTGAAGCATTTCCGAAATTTCCAGTTCCAGTATTATAAATATTATTTAGGTAATAGAAGCATAGTTGGAAAAGTAAGCCATTTTCTTCCCTAAAATTCTTTAATTAGTCAAGCGAGAACAATTAAGTTTTAGTGTAAATTAATTGATATTATCATGACATCTTTGATTTATAAAAGAGTAATTCTCCACAATGATACCGCGACGCGCGATGTTATAAACTATTACAGAGGCAAATTTGTTAAGGGTGATCATTCGCTTAGTTTAATTTATTTCGTCTTTTGTCACACACGCGTTGCTCTAATACAGGCCGCCTTTCATAGCGCGGGTTTTCGGACGAGCGTTTTCGAGTGCTTAAGGTTTAATGAATTGGAAGGCAAAATCAAATACGTGAGATGTGTTATAAGTACCCAAATTGAAAGCTTAATTCGTTTACATGGCGTAATTGCATACATACGACCAGATTAGATTAAACAGGTGTTACAAAAATCCGGGTGGGCAAGATTTGGATTATTGGCAAGTATTGGCTGCTCATCATTAGTGCAAGTAAAGAATACATAATTATTTCTCACAACGAAAGCATGCCTGTGAAGATTTAGCACTTTATTTCCGTCTATTAGTCGATAATTGTGTTAAAAGACGGGATTGTGTTAATCCGTCTGGCAAGTGTGCATGCAAGAAGATTAACGTAATCCATTACATGAAAAACACACGTACCTTGTTAAATTGATTTAAAGCGTATTCGCACGACTTAGTGAAAATAAACTTTAAACTCGAAATATAATATTAACAATTAATAAATAAATGAATGAATATAGTAACAAATATGATATAAAAAACAATGAGCCTTGAGACGTTGTATATAACTAACTAAATATACATGCACATTGTTAGAACCTACGAATATAATATAATTATATTCCTTAAGTTTTTTTTTCCGTATCCAAATGTAAATCTTTAAAACGTATCGCCGTATTGAATTTTTCTGATAAATACATCTGTCAAAGTTGTATTCGATATCTGCACATTGACAAATTCAACAGAAGCATGTCATGAAGCATTGCTGACATGTCTAATAAGGAACCCGACAGACTATTTCAAACACCTACCGTGGCCCAAATGATAGCGATGCACCTCCGTGACCGAGAACTATTACGCCAGTTGTTACATGTGTACCTTTTAAAGTTGCACGTCCTTCATACCCAACCATTCAAAATATGCACGTGATACGCGAACGAAGAGAATTACAATACTTTTGAATGTGCACATGAAGTAAAATACATGTGCATGACTTATAATTTACATGAATATATTTTTTAAATTTTGAAATGCTATACACGTATGTTGTTACATTAATATGCACACGTGCCGCACGTAAATAATGTGTATAACCCGGTAGTTGATAGGCACATTCATGTGTTAATAATTTAACATCTACGAGGGGACGAATATGTCGTTTGTGAGTAATTCCACAAAATATTGAATAACTATACTTTTAATATTAACTTGCATGTCAATTTTCATGAAAATTTGCCATTACCGTTCAACAAGTCGGATCGAAAATGTTCTTTGTTAGCTCTTTTTCAAACTCTCGGACAAGTATACTTCTAACTACATGTATATCAACTTTCTTATACATTTCCAATCAACGTTTTGGCGTCTATCGTTTGATGTTGTTTTCCTTTTCGCATTTTTTTACACTGGAGTATGCGAGATCATGTAACACTATTTTAAATATGTCTGAAAGCGATTGTTATAAATTGACCTGAACAATGGAACTTTTATTGCATATACAAACTAGATTTAATATTTTCTCAACTGCGAAGAGTGATATCTTATTTTTTACTCCTATTTTTTTACTGATATGAAAAAACATGGTCCTATATATGTATATATCTTTGTCGAGCGTAATCACACTTCGATCACATTTCTTTATCTGTTGGATTGTTTTTTTTGTCGAGGAAATCATTTTGTTCACATAGGTACGAATATTCTTCCACATACTCACGACAAAGGTTAACAAAACACAGCCACAGATTTGATATCTTTTCAGCATGCGTTTTGCAAACATCGCCGTTATCGCATATATTCTTGTGCGTAGACGAAATTCCGATGTAGAATTTGAATCGATTTACAAACCCAAATAATATACTCATTTATCAAATATTGTTCATTTTTCTTATCATAACACCTGGGCCTAAGCCCTTGGATACAAATTGTTTACTGCACACGGGCGATACACGCTTAAGGCGTTGGTCTCATCAAACTCACAGTTTACTCCGGTTTAAAGATATTCTACTGCATTAAGTTTGCGATAGTGTTATTCAATTTTAAAATGATAATGTGGATGGCAAGTATGTGATTTTTTCGTCTACGGAGGAAGATATCATGCTGCCGATGATGACTATAATACATGATAGTTCTTTGATTTATTTTATTTCAAAATATACAATGTTCGTACATGACAATACGCTGTTCTTTAGGTTGGTAACATTCATGATAAAGTAGCGTACTTGTTAATTTATTATATTTACAACTTCAAACATAAACCCCAATATGCGTAATTTCAGAAACTGTATATTTTCTTAATCTTTTTTTTTAATGAATTTTTATCGCTTGAATTATACTGGTTAATCAATGGATAACATGTGTAATAACGCATGGTGGGAACAGTTAAATAAAATAAAAAATGCACTTGCGTTTTTTAAACGCGTAGAGTTTAAAGTGACAAGCGTGTCGCTTTAAAGCTATCAGTTGTTTATGCTTTAGCACGCCTCTTTTCTTGTCTATAAAGCGCAGTGGACAGGTAATTCGTCGTGCATTGGAGAACTATCATTTGACTTTACCACACTATTTGACTGGCGGTAAAACAGTTGTTCCTATTTTAATGAGATACAATGCGTACGCTAACGGATAAGTAAAGAATAGTGGGAATTTACTGTGGTGTGTTCAGCGCTGATAAATACATATGTGAATAAATTGACGAACGTTAGAATGAAATAAAAACACGTGCGTTTTAATTGAGCATTTCTTGGAAAGTCATCTTTCAGTAAAGATGATAAACGTGTGTCGAACTGTTTGGATTAACAAATTAAAATATTTTAACGGATTTAAGATTTAGCGTGATCTGTGCAGACCTAGTTTGGTAAGTTGTACAAACAATATTAATGTTTATAACTGCATCAACGTTTCATGAAGAAAGTTGAGTGTCTTAAAGCAAAAAGAATCGTTCTTTAACGAGTTGTATCTACCACATCGATTGGAAATTGATTTCTTGCTCATTAATAAAACGCAAAATCAAAACTGTTTAAAACTGGTTTTTAAGTAGCGGTTTTTGTTGTTGTTTAACTGTTGTCATAGTTATCGAAAACTATTAAGAGCTAAATGCTTACGATATCAATGTGTATCAATTTCACTGATAGGCAAAAGTGAGTAATTGAGTAACAATGGAGTAGACATGCTCGTTTGGTAGTGTGATAATATACGTTTTTCTTGATTTTTGTTATCTACGGTTGCTTTCACAACGAGAGGACATACGGAAAACTTAAATTAATTTGTGTCATATCAAAATCTTATAGTTTTTTTCTTTAAATAATAATAAAAAGTCGCGGTTCTTAACGCCGTAAAAATGACGTCACTTTTGACTACGTCATAACTAGTGTGACCAATCGTCTCTCGTGCTCGAGGTAACGTGCTCTGTTTTTGGCCATGTTACACGTGCTTCTCGTGCTGTGATAATGTTATTAAGGGCGTGGCTATGTGTGCTAATGTCTCACTGGATTGTGTTATACGCTTCCGGCACTGCGTCCCTTACCGTGTCCGAGATACAGGCGACTGGAAAGGTAAGAAGACACCATTGGATATTCCTTTATATATAATAATGTGTGGTAAAAATCGTGTTCATTGTATTTACTTTTTCATATGGGAAACAGTTTTTTTGCAAACATCCAAAAGTAAAGTATAAAAGAATATGGATGCACTACGCACAAGATGATAATAATAGTTCTACTCGTAAAAATAATTATAATATATAGGTCTTTTTTTTTCTATATTTTTTCTGAAGGTACACAATGTAAGTTTTCGGAACAGTATAAACATGTATAAATATTATGGACAAGGGGGTAACAGTTTTTGCTAACAATGAACAGTCACGTATAAAAGAATATGGGTGCACCATGCATATTATAATTAAGAAAGCTCTACTCAAAGTAATAATTATTATCATTTTTTTTTTACAATATTTTCTTCTAATACACGATGTCAGCATTAAAATAATAATAATAACAGTACTATTGTATATACACACAACGTACTTGTTTGAAGACATAGAATACGTTTCCCTTCTTTCAATTGTTTTTTTTTTAATAAAGCGTATACTGTGCATACTATAAACTATATTGAGCAAGACTTGAACTTATGATATCCTTAACTTATTTATTTTTTAAATTTCATTTTAAGTTGATATTCAATTATATCGCATCAGATCACCTGCCACGTAATAAACCTTTCACATACAGAAACAAATACAATGAAATAAAATCCGACTGAAGGTAAACCAATCCTTTTCGTATTAATTGTTTGACATGAAACATGTAAAGCAACAATATTCTCACTGCTTACCTTATGCACACGTGCATGTGCATGAATTGCGTAATTTGTAATAATATATGTATTGTTATCAGGGTTTCACTGGAACACCCTTACATGGAATGACAGGGTTATCCATAACGGGCTAAATTCCACACTGAAAGTCTGCAAACAATCAGAAGTGGTGTGTTTCCGTCTACAAGGGCGTGACGCCACTAAATTTCAATAGAAGTGATATATTTTGTCTACTAACAATAACATCATCTAGTTTTGTATGTTTAAATTCTTAGGGAAACTAATTTAAGTGTCTGTTTTTTTTGTAAAGCGAAATGTGCAAACCCCTAGACGAAACACGCTATAAGACCTTACATAATGTATTGCCAATCTATGAAACTTTTTGTCATTAATTTCATGTTGTTATCTTAATTGTTGATAACTATGCCGCTAGCTTTGTAATCTTATTACAAGACATGACCCGTGAGAGTGTTTGTAATGAGTCAGCTTCGATAAAGCCTTGCTCTGGGAAAAATGGGCTTAATGCATGTGCATAAAGTGTAGTCCCAGATTCGGGACGACACTTTCCGCCTAAACTGGATTTTCGTTAAGAAGACGCTTCCTTCAAACAACAAATATCAGAAAAGGCGAAAAGTGTCGGACTGCACAGGCTAATCTGGGACGACACTTGGCGCACATGCATAAGGCCCGGTTTTTCCAGAGCGAGGCTCATATGTTTTATAATTACAATACACTATTCACTATTAAATCCTAGGGTGTGGTGTTTCTTTTTAATTTCTATATTAAGGCTATATATATACTATAAATATAGTTCGTAGTTATATAGTCTGTAACAGCTTTTTACAGCTTTTAAATAGTTATAACATTTACAAGTTTTGTTATTTAAATTGTATTCTTATTGAAATATAGTCAAGAAAATATAGCAAATCGGATTTCGTATTCGAAATATATATAAGACAATATTTTCAAATGAACAAAATTATGAAGCATGTATTGGGTTTAATAGTGTATGTGAAATATATTTATGTTTTGCATTGTTATTAAGGAATGTCCTTTTCCACTAGAAAATAATCCACTAAACACATTTTGGATTGATTACATCTAGACAACATTTGTTTTACTGAATGTGTGATGACATTTTCACTTTGACATTAAACCTAGCCAGACATCCATCTTAAAGGCCAGGCATCCTCCAAAAATGCATTCAGCTTACGTAATTGTGCTGTGCATATTATATTCTTTCGCTGTTTTTTTGTCCATGCGATCGAAAGTGAACTTATAAATCTGACAGCGACACAATGTCATAGGTGCAAACATGATGCTAATCTGGGACGACACTTTACGCACATATATTAAGCTCGATTTTCACAGAACGAGGCATATTTAATGCATGGATGCATGTTGGGATAAAAAAAAAACTTGTGAAGGTAATGGACCTGCAAATGTCGCAAAACTTCTATGTGAACAGGTACGTCTGTTACATCAATGCACACTGAAATCGCGATTATGTTTTTATTCCTTTTAGTTCGGTTGAATTTATAATTGATAGGCTATAGTATTACCTTTTTTATGAAACTGACAGTGTGCGAACGACAACCGGTGCAACCACCACCATAAAACAGCGTATCACTGGGATTTATCGGCGCCTTTTATCACTAACGGGCCTATGTTTCAAATCCCGACAGACGATAGCCTTTTTGTTGAAATTTCACAGCATTGCGAAAAAATGTATTCATTGTTTGCAGTTTACGTCCGTTTAAACAGAGATCTCTTGTTTGTTTTTTTGGTTTGGTTACGACTGCGGTATTCAATGAAAACGATAGCGGTTATATGTGCGTTAATTGTTAAATATCCAACACTATCTAAATGATAGATATTATCCGATGACACGCGCGATACCACGGACTGTTGACAAGTGGTTACGGGTAGGCCGTGCGAAACTCGCATCACGAGAATATTACCGGGCATCATGGATGACTAGCTATATACCGCTTTTGCAGCTTTATCTTTTAAGTATTCTAGAAAGTTAGTACCTGTATTAACATAGTTTTGTTCGTTTGTTTGCTTTGTTTTGTTTTGTTTTTTTGTAAACTAAATGTGTTTACTACAAAAACTGAAATATACTTTTATGAAATGATCAAATCAATTTTCAACTTTGTGTACATATTGCATACAATATACAAATTAAATTTCGTTTATTGATAGAACAAAAACTAATTTTAACTATCTTTATAACTATATATTAATTCAGATATTTATAACAACGCCAAGCGACCGAGAATGAAGCATATAGCTCACACATAACAGCTTACACTCTAATTCACTGACATATTTTCTAATTTATGGTATGTTAGCACACTAAATCCATAAGATAACTATGCCAGTGAACATTATGTGCAATAAAAGGTCTACTTAATACATATTATCACAATTAACATCAAAATCTAAATGCGTTGCACATGATGACGGAAATCAACTTTAAAAGTCCAAGAAACCTGAAGATAATACTCTATTGTGTTAAAGGAGCAACACTTATTAAATACTAAATACGTGTGCATATTTTATGGCAATATTTTCCAACGCTAGTTTTTTGGGCAGTGTGCAAGACTGATGTGTCTAAAATGTTGAAAGTTTAAGGTCAAAATTAGCTGAGGGAAATGTGCCTTGATATTGACATTTAATAGCGTCAGACACATATAAAGTGAAATATAAAGGTGATGTTATTTGCTCATTGTTATTATTCGCTGCGGACTTCACTTGTTTGGTTACTGCAGAAATGCCTTTCGCATTTTAATAAACTTGCAAAATACTACGGATGATGATAAATGAAGGAAACTGTTTAAACTTTTCTGTAATTTCTATGTTTTTTGTTTAGTTTGTTTGAAAATGCAAAAGATATCCGGTTTCGTGATTTCTTCTGGACTTTGGGTCTCTTGTTTCTCCTCTTCAACATTTTCATGATCTCTTTTATTCTTATTGCACCTTTATTTAGTGTTTTTTTTCCTCACGTTATCGTGTTTATAACATGTTTACTCATTCATCTTCTCGTCCACCGTTCTATCTTTTGTACCATCTTGTTTATACTCGTTTCATGCAGCCATTCAGCCTCGTGTTCGTCATATCGTTCTTTCTTTATGATACATTACTAAGTATTCTCTCATCGATACCCGATGTTGTCTTGACAATGATATTGATACACTTAATAAGAATATGTTGTATCATTATCCTTTTTCAGATACAAACATACTGTAAAGTTCATTTCAGTAGGTTATATCGAGTTTCTATTTCTCAACGGAATACCATTTCTGGAAAAGTTAATTATTCGGTGAACACATGCCGATACAATAAGAATTGCCTTTACCTTGAATATAAAAAATTGAAAATCCAGAAACAATCTGAGAAAAGACGCTTTTGTGAAAATTCTCTTAAGGAAAAGTAATTTCATTCTAATATTAAGTTGTTTTATGTAATTAAAGAATATCGTGCTTTTTTTTATCTTAAGTGACTATGAGTCATTATATGTCAAACACTAACAATTGTTCTTTTATTTTTAGAAGCAGTTCTGTTTGAAAAACGACTGAGTGTTTATTAAATCAGTTCCAACAACAGCAATTACATATATATAGTTGTTGGAACTGATTTTTATAAACACTCAGTCGTTTTAAAAACAGAATTGCTTCTAAAAATCAAAGAACAATTGATGGTGTGTAATGTCATGTTTCTTTATTCTGTAATCATAATTGAACGGCATTCATAAATTTTAACCTCTGAAGATGCATGCGCGCACGCATGCATTCCCACACACGAATAGAAAACATGAACGAGTAAATGCGTGCAGTTACTCAACTGCACTTATTTTCACTTATTTTTCCTTTCTTTTGTTAATTGACTTAGTCGTTTTGTCTCTTGTGTTTGTTTATATTTCGGTTGTCCGATCGCATGTTCTTTTTATTCTTAAAATGTGTTTTAGATTAAAATGCTAGGAGCTGATATTAAATACATTAAACATGGACTCTCTTGCACAGAAAAGAACATTTTTTATCATTTAATGGAAACATTTCTGTGTTGCCAGCGTTTATTCCAAATATAAGGGCAGGTTTGAACGTTGGGCTATCCTATGTATAGTGTCTTCATTCAAATTGAAAAAACTCGTTTCACATTTAAAGACACAAATTTTTCCTTTTTTGTGTAAGTCAGTTACGCGTTGTGTGATGTTCGCTTCACTTGTAGACTCTGTGAGGCACTTTATTTATCAAAAAGTATTTTGGCAACAGTTGACTTCATTTGCGCAGCTTACTTAGACGTTTATTGCGCAGATATATACTGCTTCTTTCATTTCCACTGTAATTTAGTTACAATTTTGTATTTATCCCAATCATTTTAATGTTTATTTCGCCTACCTTAATCAACTAATTCAAGTTTTCTAAAAGGACTCTATTTATTCACTCACTCAATCACTCACTTATTCTTCCTTTTACTCACTCTTTCACATACGCAACCACTCTTTCGATTGCTTATTCTTTTGTTAATTGACTAAGTCGTTTTGTCTCTTGTATTTTTTTATTTTTCGGTTGTTCGATCGCATGTTCTTTTTAAATGATAACAAATGTTCTTTTCTGTGCAAGAGAGTCCATGTTTAATGTATTTAATATCAGCTCCTAGCTTTTTTAAACGTGTGTTGGTTCGTTCGTAACTCTATGGTTGGTTATAGCATGTCTTTATTACGTTCATTCAACTGCTTTTGATCGTATTTTATAAAATGATGGGTCACTGTAAAATAGAGGATTCTTAACTACCGGTACAACATTTTGTGCAAAACAACTCATTTTTTTTTTATTTATTTTTTTGTAAACAAAAGAGTCTGCTAAAAGATTCTTTTCTTCGCTTAATTAAATTAACAAACATGACTCATGATACCTGTCAAACTACAACCATTTCGTTGTTATGAGCGGGAGAGGCGGCCAAATAAATATGATACATATATCACTGGCGCATACGTTCTTAATTACTGGGGAAGATGCTAGTGGTAATATTTATAGGCTCACATTTTATGTTCTACAGTTAAGTGGCAGGAACCCGAAAACGTACTTTACACTAAAAGTATTTAAGTGTTATTGGCGAATACAAATGTTTGTGTGAAGCATGCAGAATTATGCATTATACTTTAAATTCACAATGACTTAAATCGCGACCTGCTTTTAGAGGTTCAGCGTACGAAAGTAAGACGTCAACATAAATGTATATTGTATCTTTTTTTTAGAAATTAGCATAACCGTGGAGTAACTGCACTCTTTTACTCGTTCATGTTTTCTATTCGTGTGTGGGGATGCATGCGTGCGCGTATGCATCTTCAGGGGTTACAATTTATGAATGACGTTTCAATTATGACACAATTAAGACGATAATAATAATTATTATACATGTACTTGTAATAATAATAATCATCATATGAAGCAAGTGCAACAGCTCTTTTTTTCTTTAATACAAACTAAATATATTCAGTTTTCACGCCCAGTGTTAAGCGTTTCGTCACAAATAACTTGCACATCTTGGCGACAACAAATGCTCCCGAGCCATTTCTGAGAAATGGACGAGGCCCATTGCATTATGTGCAAGTCAAAGTTCTCGTCATATCCCATGCAGTTTTGTCTGACCAGAACGTCTTTATGTGTGGAAGTCAAACTAAATCGGCGAAAGTTTCGTGAAACAAATGCCCCCGAGCTATTTCTTAGAAATGGATCCCTTCAAAGCATTATGAGCAAGTGTCAAAGTGGATTTGACGGGAGTTCACTCTATATACTTGCTGATGTACGCGGTTTCACATTATGTAAAGATTGAATGTCATTTTTGAATATAGTAAACTACATAAAACGTATTGCCGAATCACAATGAATACGCTAAATTAAACTTGAATCGTTATTGGCCCATAGGTATCGGATGCTTCAAACATTTTTCCGCGTTGTAATATTGCGCACGGAAAGAACGGAATATATTTATGTTAAAAGCAGAAATGGTATACCTGTCTTGTTTGTTTCATTAATATTACACACTGGAACTTTCAAGATTCGTGTTTTAGGAGTCCCTAAGTAAGTCTGAAACATTTTAAAAAGAGTTGTGCACTGAGTTGCCACTAAGCGTCCTCGCAATGTTCATGCCAAATCTCTTTCCAAATTGATGCCATGGTGATCGTGTTCAATTTTGTTAACAATCAACGTTGTAAAAAAATTGTATCCGTCGAATTGTTTTCACTCATGGAAGAGTGAATTTAATATAAATTAAATGTTCACATGTGTATTTATTTCACACGAATCTTGTCACTAGAAACAGGATACTAGATACATGATGGGCAGGTTTTTTTAAGGCCCTATAAAGGTGACAGATCCAATTATTATGCATAAACACTGGTATAATTTTTACCGGATTTCAGTTACTCTTGCATAAAAAATGCTTATAACACAGCTTAGGTGCAACGTTGTCAAGAATTATGGAAGATATACCCGTTTCATAATCGGAAGAAATGTTTACAACTTTGCAACTAACGTGGTGTGTAGCCTCAAAGCGGTGACGTATGCTAAAAATAGCCGAAAGAAAATTCAATTTTAATTCTATTTTAAAACAACTTTTTAACAGCAGAAAGTAACTTATTAGATCACTACAAACGTTTTGACCATTTAGAAGGGACCTACTTTGTGAGAGATACCGGAAAACTTTGAAAATCAACGATATGTTTTTGGTGACCTGAGTCACTTTCACTGTAACTTTCCCGAGTAAACAGCGATGTAAAAAAACTGATTGTTTGTAAACACAATCGACTTGGAGGACACTGTATTTTGAGCTAAGAACAGGTTGTATTGCTCATTTTTTTATGGTAATGTCCAAAAACATATATATATTGTTTTTTTGATAACCTTTATCAATAAAATGTGCAATTTTTTTTTAAAAATCGGTAAATAAAAACGGATCGTCACCTTTAAAGGGCCTTTAAGTAAAATACCTTGCTATGTCGCTTTACTGAAATGTTGAAATAGTAAAACCTTAAAGTGATTATTGCTTCGTCATAACTTATAACTAGCATCATTCTATTTGACATGCGATCAAACTATATGAGCAAATATTGCAATTGATGAATGTGCGCAATTTTAAATAGCAACATTTATACACAAGTGTACCATGACAACCGAAACCACATCTCTGTTTCTACCTTTGCGTTCCCGCCCATGACTCTAGTCGCCAAGTTCTGCCGTGCTGCCACCTGGCGGCGATTTTCCCACCGAAACACCTGTCTAGCCGGTTTGTGAGAGCCCCTATAGGTGCAATATATAACAGAAGTTAATCCCTGTATGGCCGTTCGTCTTTGATGCTGAGGATTAGTACACGTGAGTATGTGAATAATTGTCCTTTATCGGGCTTAACATTTCATCCAGATGGTTTTGTAGATAACTTGAAGTTTGGTGCATGTTACAAGTAGGTGCAATATTTTGGCTAGAAAGGAATTTGCGCTTTGTGATTTTAAAACGACTTCTGCAATGAATTCATAAGACACGTCATTGGTGGTATTTCGCCAGAAAAAAATGAAAATGAAAAAATAACTATATTACTACAAAACGAATGAAACGTCATAATTACTGTTTTACTATGTGTTTTTTTTAAATTCCTTATAATAAATGTTGAAGGGCAGAGTATTTATTTACGAATACAAACTGTTTTATTAAACAATATTTTTACAATACACACTTATCGCTTTCTCATACATGTATGACTAATTGAGAGTTTCGATATGCCAATACCACTTAAATACCTAGCTGCAACAGAATGTGCAACATGATAACCACTCCTTTATACTCACACTCTCATGTGAAAATGGTTCTTATCCCATATGCGGCAAGGGTAGCTCCTGACCAGACTCCTCGGACTGCACAGGCTAATCTTTGACAACACTTTACGCACATGCATTAACCCTTTGCATGCTGGGAAATTTGTCGTCTGCTAAAATATTGTCTGCTAAATTTCTAAAATTAGCATTTTCTTCGATTTTTTTTTCAAAGAATACTATCAGAATAGCAAACAGTTTGGATCCTGATGAGACGCCACGTTCTGTGGCGTCTCATCTGGATCCAAACTGTTTGCAAAGGCCTTCAAAATCCGGTTCCAGCGCTCAAAGGGTTAAGTCAAATTTTCACAGAGCACTGCTCGTATGCTAGTGGTGTAAAAAATGTTGCAGAAATATGTTGTCATAGCGGACGAAAATGTTTTTATCGTATACGCCGTGTCTTAATTTCAGACCACACAGAACAGTTTTACGCCATGACCGATTTTAAATGATTAACTTTTTATTAGAAAACGTAAACTATTAGTCTGTTAAGATAATTTTATATCCAAAAATACAACTTAATATCATTGATAACATCCCCTATTGGACCATATAACATATTTATTTTTTTAATCATTTCGAGGGTCAGAAAATGTTAAAGTTACACATTGTAGCATAAGGATGTGAATATCTATCATTTATTTTCATGCGTTCATTTCAAGCGCAACTATCTTCTGTATATTTATGCATGTAAGTAAGTACACTTGTGAACACCGAATTTCTGCCCAGCCCGTTCGATTTCTGCAAATGTGTTTTATTTTTAAATTGTTTACAATTTTAGGACTTTGACCTCAACAATCTTTTAATTTTTTAGATTTACCGAACACCTGCGAATCTTTCATAACTTAGAGTTTAATAAATAACTTGATTTTGTTCTTTTTGGTTAGACAACACTTGTTCTGACATATATTTTGACAAAAAATGAATAATATATAATAGTTTGCTGCACAACTGTAAGGTGATCTAAACTGATGTCCTCTTATTTGAATAGTTTGTGTGCCCGATTTGTATCGTAATGTCGCATTTAAAATACTTATCCCGCACTAATGTAACAGCTTCCTTTACACATTAGCGATTATGCGCCTTTAAATCTTTTATATTACCCCTAAACGCGGACAGAATTGTATGACACCCGATATTTATGTTTCAGTTTGAACGACAGTTTTAACATCTGTATTATTAATTATGAAGTATTCCTTTCNCGTTGGGGGGGGGGGAGGGGGCAAGATAATGGGTAACAATGGTGATAAAAAAAATGCTTTTAAATTAAATATGATATGTACGACAAGCAAAATTGTGTGTAAATGTTAAAATAAGTTATAAGAATATTTATTAGTCAATTTAGTGTAAGACTATGTGATAATCTGTCCCCTTTACATTTTGCATTGTTCTTAAACGAATTGAATAAGTTTATGTCATCTAAATCCAAAGGTTAACTTTGTCTATCAGCCTATATAAATAATAACTAAAGTAATGAAATTTAAGCTTTTCTTATTTTTTTCAATCTGTTTTATCTTGATGCAACTGATAATTTAACCGAATCTTTTGAAGTATTGCGAAACAGGTTAAATTACCTCGTATCACGTATAGGTCAAAGGTAAGACGACTCAGTCAGAAGCCCAAGCCAGTTAATATAAATATATGTATAATAGTTATAAAGACACTCGACGACCTAACGCTTGCCACAGTATGTGCCGCTGTCGTAAGGCAACGTCCTTCTTAACTAACGTGAGCCTTCACTAAGCACTATGTTTAATTAAGACCCCTTGCGACAGTGTGACACAAATATCTCACTTGTTCGCTGTTTTCTTCCTTAATTGTGATTAATTAGTGAACACCAGCGAAGGTAAAGTCAGGGCTTTTGTTCCTGCTTTGAACGTGCGGTCAAATTAATTACTTATTATTCTTAGCGACATCTATGGATCTTTGCACGGCTTTCTCTTGCTGGTTTTAAAGCTTCTTATTTCATTATATATATAGACTGCTTCTCTTACATATTATGGTCATAGCGGTTAATCGATGAAATTTGCTATTTTTGTGTTTGTGATGTTGGTTTATTTTGGATGTGTATTATTATTATGTGGGTACAATTTTCTATGTTACCGTAATAATCTTAGTAATTGATGTTATTATTTATGAATCATACCGGTAGATGACTATGGGGAGTTTTGGGGGACAGATTCATTATAAAAAGCTATTAGCATCGCGTAGTCATTTTTGATAAATAAATAATTATGATTAAAATATTAAATATTCTAAGTCGGACAAATTGTGGTCTCAAATAGAAAAGATGGGCGTACAATACTTTTTGAGTGCAATACCTGTATCGAATCCTGCATGATTAGTTTTATACACCACTGTTTATGCAGACGCATGGCAGGTTTTCAACGACCATCATACTATGCAACCCGCCTGTCAAACGCACACTGTTTTCCGTGACAAGAATTCAAGAAATCGGAATCAGGCTACAATACACTGATACTTGATCAACAGACGTAGTAATTAGGTTGTAAATAAAGTTTCGTGTGTCATCTTCAAACCCAGGTGGCATGTTATCTGATACACTCCAGAGGCACGGGATAGAGCTGTCGCAAGCGGCGTAGTATCACGCATTGGTGACAATACAGCAGAAAGGGTCTTATTTTATGTAATGAAATGTTCCATGAGCTGATTTGGACATGTACTAGTCGTTCATTTAACCCTTTGCATGCTGGGTAATTTGTCGTCTGCTAAAATGTCGTGTGCTGAATTTCTAAAATTAGCATTTTCTTCGATTTTTTTCAAAGAATACTATCAGAATAGCAAACAGTTTGGATCCTGATGAGACGCCACGTTTTGTGGCGTCTCATCTGGATCCAAACTGTTTGCAAAAACCTTTAAAATCCGGTTCCAGCACTCAAAGGGTTAATGTAAGCTGCCTAATACCAATGCCAAATTGATACCTCTGCTTTGTTTCACGAACCGCTATAGGGTGTATTCGTTTAAAAAGCAGTCCGTCAAGAAATGCAATTCTACTTTTTTCCTAATATTTCTATCCGAATATAAATTACAATACACAACCCACGCGGAACAGTTATAATTATACGCTTCATGTTGCTCGACCTATAATAACATTTCGCATGATGTTTAAAATGCCACTGACATACGACTATATAACTAAAATGGCAACTTAAATTGACAAAATGTAAATATATCATAACATTTCACACGGGGGGTAGGAAATGCAACTTAGGAATGTCTAGACTACTTATGGCAAACATTCCATCACCAAAACTGCTGTTATAACAACAAAATATTTAGTGCCGTTATAATGAGAGCGGTGCTTTCGTAACTGACAATCCGCGTTCATTATTTTGATAATTGTACTCTAGCTTATTTCTGTGCCAATTGGCGCAACCTGTAAGATGCATCCGGAACTGCCGTCGAGTCACGTGATTGTTCGCTGCGCGCGCTGTTGCGGACGATATTCAGCAAGGTTTTTTTTCGCACGCGCCGGTGTGAATGAAAACCAGCCTTGGTTGCAAGTTTGCGAAAAAACGTATCTGATGGGTCTCTGACAGAGCGGAACAAGATGTTTGTCAGTAACTGACGAGTGTTTTATGACAGATCGTGGGTTTCCGCTTCTTGCAGGAAGGGTGCAGCAGTATTGGCAGCGCAAGTGTTGCTTACATAATTAAATACCTGGCGATCATGGAATACTTTTAAGTTTCACTTTCGCTTTTTAGCGACTATCACGACGCTATAATTGTTCGATGAATCCAAAACGAGACTCGCAATGTGTCGATAGTAGTTATTTCTAGTTGCATAACGGTTATTGCATGTGTATAACCTATAAATAACCACACATTTTACTTCTTGACAACAAATACATTAATGCATTATGGTATTGATACGTTAGTGTCATTTGACTGGTAAATTCTCGCCAAAATCAATACAGTACACACAGGTTCACTAACCTTATTAACTTCATTAGGTTTACTTGAAATCATAATTATATATTGTTTTTATGTAACAAAATAAAATTACAGCAAGATACATATTGTATGTAAAGTTAATGTTTCCTTAAATCAAATAATCGGAAAAGGAATCTACTAATGGCAGAATATGACTACATTATTTTTATGGAATAATCCAGGAACACAATTTTACTGAACGAAACGCACTCACTGATGAATATGTATTGGATTCGTTTTGTATCGCATACGATGTGGGAAAATATCTCGAGATATTCAATATCAACAATGTTGATGTTAATCCTAGTTTCGTTATCGAATATGGCAATGATTTGATCGATAAAATGTAAACATGTGTTTTGCATTTTAACAAAGATTTAAAAAAAAAGGTAAATTATGCATTCAGCCGCAATATATGTAACAAGTGTACCGACAAAGAAAACAATATGTTATTATTTTATTGATTATTTAATCCATCGGACATTATGATGCCTGTATTGGCAATTCCAGCTTTCCCATCGTAAGCCTCGTTCTCGATTCGTTTTGTCTATAGAGGCAGCTTATACAGTAAGTACCACATAACGGGAATGTAACATAGGGTACCGTATATTCTTGCTAAAATGGTATCAGTATAAAAAAGGTACTTAATTGAAAGCTTCTGCGTTATAAAAAATATATATTTTAATTATGTTCATGTTCGAAAACGATTTCTGCAAAGGAAATATATACTTTACAGACCGCTTGGTACAACAAAGTAAAATATCCTCATGAAACGATTTCTGCAGCGTTTAACTTATAAAGTACTAACTTTGTGGCCTGGGACTGTATATTTTTGTATTCGTGTATAATCCTTAGTATTTTTTTTGTTGTTGTTTTTTTTGCCTTAAAGTATACCATAGTTTTTTGTAGTATGCAAGTATCGATGTACCTAAATGACAATGCCTTTTGGAAACGCTGAATAACGGTGCTACTATAAAAGATACAATTCGTGAAAATTGGTGAAACTCTGTGTGATTTATGGTTTTATGGAACCTAGGTTTTAAAACGATACATACAGTGTCAAAAGAAATAGTTACAAATACGGATAACAACGTGCTCAAATCTGGATGGGAGTTTCTTTTGATGAAGTGCCTTGTAAACACTAGCAGGTGTTGAAAGTCTTACAGATGGGACACTCAAGTGTCATGATATAAGCTTGTTCACACGTTTTAGATACCTGTTAAATCTTCTTTTGAACGACTCCTATTCGTTTACAAATACTCGCGACACCTGTGTCGATTTTAAGCACGTCGTTTCATCCGGCTTTTTTTTTCAAGTTAACAGAAACGATGTCTACGAAAGGAATGCCTCTGTGGATTCAAAATACTAGCCACCATGTTGAGCCTATAAGTTATGAAACAAAACATATTTTAACGCTTGTTGGGAGTAGTATCAATAAAATGTAACGGGAATTATGAAACGTAATTTACCCAATTAAAATATTAAACATCGTATTAGGTAGGATATTATTTTAATTGGCGCTTGAAATCTTACATTTTTTTCGTCAGAAATTGAAGCTTATGGTTATCGCTTTAAATATTAATGATTTTATTAGTATATGCGTTTTTATTTGAAACAATTATTTTAATCAATACAACACATTTAAATAATGAACGTTGTTAATCAGTTTAACAAGTTATTGTGTTTCGTGCAGTCTGGTCTGGAGCTACGCTGGCCGCAAACGGCGACAAGACCCATTTTCGCGTGACGCGGGTCATATACATGTGTACACTAATTTTATAATATAATTTTCAGACCAGCATGTTCATTCATGGCCGAAAGTGGAATTGCTTGTCTGTATCTTTTTGCAGTTTAACTCAATTGAATTTACAAAGAGTTTGATACCACGTAAGACATTTTTATTGCAATCTTAGCAGTTACAATCACCGCCAACCATAAAATATTTTAAGCGATTGTATTTCTACAAGTATTAACTTCATTTCAAGAATGCATTCACACACTAAAGATTTAACAGGTGTTTGTGTGATTAAATTTGTTCGAATATATAAACGTCAAGTCATATATGTAAATCGTTGAGTAAGAGGTGTCATAAAATATTAAAGACCGAAAAATTTAAATCGCTTTATTTTATCAACACGCAGTTTCCACATTTAAATTTATTACGATGCGTTTAAGAGAGCTGTTTTCAGCAAAGTAAATACATTCAATTACGCAAAATTAAAAGGTTTATGAGGTGTAGCGGAATTTAATGGTCTCCAATTTAATTGTGAGATTTTAAGTAGCAGGTACATTTAATAAGAAAATCAAGCATGAGGAAAGTAAGGATCAAAAGATGGTAATAATTAAATCATATTCCACCTATAATTNATGATCTTTGGCTCTGGGTGCATATTGCATGATCACAAAGGTTTTTAATTATAAATTAAAACGAACTTTATTTCAGTTTCGTTATTAACAACGATTGACGTTTAAAAAAAATGTTTCGTTTCATTTTCCATCGAAAAGTTTTGTATTGATATTATGTAATGAGTTCACCGTATATATATATTTATAAATAAATAAGCTAAAATGTTGTTCATGTTGATGGAAACATTATTTTAAAACTAAACATTGATTTATAGTAGCAAGTTCTTTGATTTTCTGTAACTTTAAGTTGATAACACTTGCAGAAAAAGTTAAACTAATGGCTTACCGGTATGCCATTTTGACGTATCATTGGTGCATATATGAAGTGCTCTCATCGATTTCAACATTGCACCTTATAAATTACCAAGGTGTGAAGTTAATAAATATATCATATAGCGTAAACTGATTTTTATTGCAAACTAATTTTGATAGGTCCTTCAAACAGTTATCGTGTCCGTTCTGAACTGCGTTTAAAACAAACATCTTTTCGTTTAAACGGTGAATATGTCTGGACACGTTAATTGTCAATTTAAATAGCAGCAGCATTATGAACAGTATATCAGAAAAATATAATATCAACATTTAATATATTAAGTTATATACTTAACATAATAATTCGTATCAACATTATAATAAGTAGTATATGCACCATCATAGTAAGAATTGGACATATATTCTGCATAAGAATCAACACCATTAAAATAAGAATCAAATTAAGCATACACATTAACATAACAATATGCATATAACTATTAAAAATAACACGACAATGAGCTTGATTATCAGTATATTAAGAACATAAGTCGTAGTAGCGATATTGGCATTGAAACGTTAATTAAAGACGGCGTCAGAAGTTGCATCAGGAGTAGCATCGTAGGTATTAGCTTAACCGAACGCATGATTGTCTGTATGAATATAAAAACTGGAATAACACCAAGAATTGCAACAAAAAAGGAATTTAGTATTAACTTTTTTTTTACAAATTAGTAGTTATTCTTCTTCTTCTTCTTGTTAATCACTTTTGTTGGAGTGGAAAGCGTTGAAACGTCGTTATGCGCATCCGTCTTCAGCAGTTTTTTTTATTTTCCGACTTTTCCTTGTCGTAGAAGACTTTCCGGCTAAGGCTTTAGAGAGTATCCCGACCTTGGTTTTTTTCTTTCTGAGTGATCATTCTCTTACCTCTTAGCCTCGATGAGAGGTGGCTGGTATTCGTCTGTCCTCAACCTTTCATCCCGTCAACCGTGGGTAGCACTGTCAGGAGTTTACACTGCCGCTTGCATAGATCTTAGTGTCATAAAGGCACTCAAACCACCACACCACGTTAAGGAAACCGCCGTTAGGTAGAAATTAGATAGGTTAAAACTTTTATTAATCTCATTAGTTATTTACTAATAATGCCGTTATTATGATACACTTATAGCATTATTAACGCGACTTCATTCATGCATGTTACGTATCATATTCACGTTTTCAGGTATTGTTTCGGGCGTTACGTGACAGCGAAGAGTTGTGCAACGTCAAGTGCAAAGCCCGGAAGCCACAGATAATGTGCGGCTCCGACGGGGTCTCGTACATGTCCAAATGCGAGGTTAAGAAGGCGAGAAAGTGCGAGAACAAGAAGATCTTGATCGTGAAGAGGGGCACATGCTCAGGTGAGTGCGCGTGTTTTGGTTTAGGCCTCAACAAATTGAATAAAGTTTAGTAAAAAGTTTAATCTAATAAGTATTTTATGCAAAAAGCAGCTATTGTTTAAATTTCGTCAGAAATTTTGTGATTTTAGTGAGTTTATAAGGTAGGAATGCAGGGAAACACTCCCACTCCTCACATATACCAGCCTCAGGCTCTGAGAGATCTCATATAGTTCGAAACTCACATACATACTTGTTTAGTGAACGATATATTATTAAACAATTTAACAAACAAATTCAGATCTATTCAATAACTGTAACGGATGACCTCTGATGCGGAAAAACGCTATGATAACAAACAATCATGATCATTTTACTCTCTTCTGAATAAACATTCCGTTCAGAAGTCATTTCGTACGTAATTCATGTATAAGACATGAGCGACGATTATTTTTACGAATTCCATACATTCATACGTAAAATATTCGAAAGAATGTGTCCTTCCGGCGTCCGTCTGCTTTTTAACGCGACGTCAAACCGAATGATTGTATGCCTAAAACACGTTTCAAGCGAACCCGCGTTTAAAGCTTAAAACGATCACATGCGACATTCGCTGTAAACGGTTGTCGCTTTAAATCGTCTATATGAGCGCAGGTGACAACATGCACATAACTGACGCCTGGTGCAACGGATGCATAGGGACGCGCGCATTCGGTGCATTGATTGCACGAGTCGCACATACCAGGAACATCGCGAATCTTTACGATCCGTCGCTCTCAGCTTGTCGAAGACGGTATTTTTTGCACATTCCATATTGTAAGGAGGAATATCAAAGAACCCGAACGTAATTGTTTGGAAGATAAATACTTCATCAAATGTGAATCAGATATTAAATGTAATATTTCTAGTACGTGAATACTCCAGCGCGCTTGAGTTTTGATATGTCTTAATTGAATATAAATTACATTAAACAGGTGCTCTTGGTTTATTATACTTGCAAATATAAAACGACTTGAGCAGTTACAATCAATCAATTATTTAATCATTTAAACGCCTCTCCCATCAACGCAGATTGCCAAAAACATAAATTGGGAATCAGGAATAAATGACATTGCAAAATTATCTCAATATGCAATTTTTAATGACTATGCAACTAAATACATTTCGAATTGCAAGTTTAATTACGTTCAATACTCTTTAACCGGTACGCTTTGATACTTTGTTTATTTGTTACGCATCATGTGGATATTGCCATATATTGAAACGTTTAATGCAGCAAACCAAGGGACTAAATGTTCTTGATAAAAAATAAGGTATGGTATCAGAGAGATTCAATTGCGTAGACAATGTTTTATTCTCAAAGTTGATAAGACTACCCTCGCCGTGTGCGTTCATATTTAACGATCGTATTAAATGAAGTTTTATTCCATTGATATACGCTATCAAAAGGATACAGTGGGCACATTAAGAGTCAGTGCTCATACAATGGCTGATCTGACACGGTAGCTGTTGAAATGTGTCAAACACCTGGTCGGTATAATCGAGTACCGCCGCGACAGATGGAGTGTTTGGACGAGCATAGCTCAAGTGGCAATAAGTAGCACGGTAGTACTTTGATACCGGGTACAACACACTGACGACCGATTGTTGAGGTGTGGAAACGATCGGACAGGTGTCCAAACGCTCATCGTTTGCTGCTTATTTAGGTCCAGCAAAAATATCTTGGTTTCGGGGAAGCCGACTTAATATACCAAGACCCCTCTACCGATGATTGTACCCTGGCACTAAAAGACCAACATTCGTCTCAACCTTCGTGAGTCTTTTGAATCTATTCGGTAAGAGTGCTTGGACACACTTTTGGTCAACACATAATGCGGCCTCAGGCACGGAAGGACCTCATAGACTTCGAAATACACACACACGGAACGATGGTCATATTTGAGAAACGCTGGTTTACTCGATAAAATCTACTACACGCATTTCATATTGTTCAACCAGTGTTTGTCTGCTATTTATAATAGCTCGTGCCAAGTCCCGACAATCCTTACTTTTTGTAGACCGTTGTCCGAAACACAAAAAGATACTTACTTTAGTGTTTGGCCTTACCATTAACGGATGCCAAATACTTAATAGTTTGATCGCAAAGGTATCTCATTTAGTAGAAATTAAGTACACATGCAAATTTACTTGTGGACGACAATGATTACTTTATTCGTATTGTGTTTCAAGAAGCTTCACAATAAATCGCAACACGTGGTGTTTAATTAAGTGAAATAAAAACAATGATTTTCTGTGTGCATTGTATTGACAATTAGTGTTTAAGGTAATGGGCTTACTACACCTGCTCGTCAATTCTCTGGTCTCTGAAAAGTAATCGTAACCATTTCATGCATCATTTGATAGCTTTTCAGCGAATTTAAAGCCGTGCGTTTTATTTGTTTTCATTGAGAACAATGTTTTTATTCCATGAAAGATGTTACAGATGCGGATAAGAATATTTGTTGCACAAAGTTTAATTTTACTATTGTGTTTTTCCTACACAATAAATCGGACGGAATACTATGTTGAAATATACATATGGTAAACAATCTAAATGTTATATTAATTATACATGTAAATATTCATTTAATAAGCGAGTAGAATCATTAAATATATAATAATTTTCCACGTAGTAAAATCTGTGTGTGTGTGTTTTTTTTTTACCTGAGACATTCATCGTGAACATGTGTGTCTTTAAAACACTGATTATTGGCGAGACATCGGGCCAATCTTCCTTGACCTCCGTCAAACATTTAAGTTATAATATAATGTGAATGTACTTCATACTGTATCATTTGTCTCAAAGTCCTATAACCACGATTACATCTTTCTGTATTATACAAGACAATGCACGAAACTAGACTAAAAAAAATCTTATTTCAAATAGAAAGGCAGATGTAATGCAATGATATATTCTTATTCCTTTTATGTTGGTTATATACATACATGACATCCCATAATTCCTTTAAACTCAACAATAGTTCTTTATTTTGAGTTTAATTCGCACGCATCAGAACAGTAATGCGTGTTCATTTACCAGTAAACAATTATAAATACAAACTTTTCCTTACGTTCACACGTATAGTATTTGAGCCTTGTTCTGAGAAAACCGGGCTTAATGCATGTGCGTCCACATAGGCTAATCAGGGACGATACTTTCCGCCTGGAATGGATTTTCCTTTAAAAGAAACTTCCTTTAAACGAAAAATTCCATAAAAGCTGGAATCTTCGTTCCTGAGTAGCATGTGCGGACTGCACAGGCTAATCACTTTACGCACATGTATTAAGCCCAGTTTTCCCAGATCGATGCTCATTTCTTCTCCAGATAAGGACGTGCCCGTCACCAAGTGCACCCAGGAGAAGGCGGAGGCGCTCACTTCAGTCGCGGAGGGCGTGGAGTACGTGTTCGTCCCAGAATGCCACGCGGACGGCACATTCAAGGACGTCCAGTGCCACAGCGCTTCCGGTTTCTGCTGGTGCGTCTCCCAGGAAGGGAAGCCCTTCCCGCGCACCTCCACCAACAGAGGAACGCCGAACTGTAAATCAAAAGGTCTGACGCGTTAGTCTTCAGGTGTATGTGTACATTACCATGATATCATTATATTATTTATAACGGTATGCGCCTCCCCCTTTTCTTCCCCTTCGTCTTCTTTTTTTTCCTTCTTCTNGATCATGAAACTTCATAGGTACATTGATCATGACTCGCAGAAGACCACTTTTGATTTTTAGGTTGTGTAAATAATTGCATAATATGCTATATAGCACTTATTATTAAAAAAATATTGATCTTGCTTATGAATGCTTAGTATTTTGGGACGGAGTCCATAATCTTTTTTAAAATAATTTTATTGTCATGTTTGTCCCATGCATTGACAGTCTAGTACAGTCAATGGCATTTCAAATGCGAGTAATCATACGTAATACAGGATACCTACTGGTGGGCATAGTTTTTCACAAACACATCTTGTTCTCTTTACAGAGCGGTACAACGGAAGAGGACCTGGATCGGGCCGTTGCATATTTATACAGTAACGCTCTGTCGTCCAACACGAAACGACCTACTCAACGCATAGATCATCCTATCTCAATTTCCGCGAAAAGTTCGGATATACCACTGTTCCTGCATGCACGACGACATTGTGTCTTTATGCTGTCTATTTGTCAAAAACGTTAAAGTTCAGCTCAATCAAACAATACATGAACATTATATGCTTACTTCACGCGGAATGGAACCTGCCTAACCCGGTAGCCGACAACTTCAAACTTAAGTACACGATGCAGGGTATACGCCGTCATTTTGGGGACATACCTGTCCGCAAACAACCTATAACACCGGAATTACTAATAATCATTCTGGAACAACTGGACATGTCCACCTCATTCGACTCATCCGTGTGGGCTGTAGCCCTAACAATGTGTTACGGCCTATTGCGTCGCAGTAACGTTTTGGTCTCCAGTGATATGGCCTTCGACCCCCACAAACATCTCAGACGGCGTGACATAACCTATCATCAATAGGGTATTATGGTGCACATAAGATGGGGCAAGAAAAATCAGTACCAGTCTAGAACCTTTGATATCCCGCTCCCGCGCCTTAAAGGTCAATTTTAATACTTTTGGAAACTTTATAATATTAAAGATAATTGTTTGAGATGCGGAATAAAACTATTTGCAACAATTAGACGTGACGCCTTATGCCATAAATCACCAGGTAACTCGTCCAATAACGCGCCGTTTTCTAAAAGTTGGAATGACTTACCTCCCTTGCTGTGACGTCAGACATGAACATCCGCTTTTTTTAACATGCATTATTTATGCCGAGACGATCAACTTCATTGCTATTATATCACTACTTTTATGTAAAATTATGGACTTTTTTGACGAATCTGATCATTATATAGATGAACTGCATACAATTAGACCGTATATGTACAGTACATGTCATTTTATCGATTTAAAAAATCCCGATTATACCAGACTCCTTTTCCAAAAATGGCTGGAAAAAGCCCTGAAATGTTCGTTATTAGCTTTTCATCATCTATCCAAATTATTGTGTTCTTTCTTTGTAAATAAATGCAAGTGAACGAAATCGTATTATTGTAACACATAACTTAGCTTATAACAATAATTATAATCATTTGCACCCATCGATGTAATTACATCGATGCTCTAACTGTTCATCGCGCATGTTTGTTCTAGTTCGTAATCTTTTCCACTTATGCATAGTGCAAATGTAAAGTTCAATAAAAATTTCAGACGACAGAAAACACACTACCGTATTTTTCGGGGTAAAAGACGCGACTTTTTTTCCAAATATTCTTATTTATAGACCAAAATGAAAAACAGAATATCCTAGCTTTAGCAAAAAAATGCGCGAGTGATAATCATTGGCGGTAATTTTATTGCCTCTAAATGACCCCCATGTCACTAGCAATCGATAATTTAATAATTTTTTTTTTGCAGTTTTATGACTTTGTTATACCTACCACACTAATCCTTATGTGTAGTCCTCCGCGTTAAAATCGTTGTTAGTTACTTAAGAGACTGATGATAGCAATGGAGTGTAATCTCCGGGAAATCGTGCTTTTCACGCATTATATTTTCAAAATATTGCTTCGACACGGAAAGCGTTTTAACAAATTAATATTGAATTCATTACAAGTATAATACAAATATAAATGTTTTGTTGAATTTCCCCAATAAGAATATCAATGTGTAATCCGAACACACACTTCTCATTGTTTTATGTTAACGCGACGTTTACAAAATTTAGCGTCAAATATATAGTCCTCATGTATATTTCGTGTTTTTCCTTCGTTCCTTTGGCGCGAAAATTATGCGGTTATGTACAACATCTCGCTTAACGCATGGAAAGAGTGCGTGTATTATTTGTGATAAAAACTTGGTAGCGCAGAGAACTTTTAGATATGTTGATTTCGGTTAAAAGTTTCGTTGGTCTTTTAATTAAACACAATTATATCACGAATATTATGAAATGGAAATTTCCTCTTAATTAATTTCAAAACAAACACAGCGTATCTTTTTTCGTTACGGTCTATATTATGTGGTACACTAATAAGATTAATAAGACAATGAGGAGTTATTATTGCGTGATGTTTATGCTTTTCCCAGTTTGAAGCAATGGCGAACCCATTATTGATTGTAATAATTGCATCATAATTATATGTCTACATGTCGAATTTTATATTGAAACATTTGGCGGTGCCCATTGTGATTTATCGGCATTTTCGTTCATTTCAGACTCCATGCAGTTCTCAGATCATAATCTCTGTGATTTGTTATTCGAACTTGTTAGTTTCTGAACACTTGTGCTACTGAAAATATCCATCTGGATTGTGTTTTATGGCCCAAACAAGCACACAGTGGCTACGACCCGGGTTTTTGATCCCTAAATGTAAGATAAGCACGTGCACTATTAAATAGTTTGTTGGTCAGTACAAACGTTCTACCGAAAACCGTCGACTGCGTCTTTGTTCTATTGCCCAATCAAGCCCTGAAATCCAATATCCTGTGTATTACGAAACACAAACTTTAGATAAGCACGTGTCGTCCGTCAAAACAATAATTGTATAGGTCAGATAACATATTAAAGTAGCTCACACAGTGAATTCCCATATATACGATCTCGGAAACGAGACTTTAAAATAACGATATTTATTTTCAAAAGAATTTCTAAAAACAAATGAGAACCAACCAACAAACACCATAGACAGACGACACAAAATATAAATAATTTTGACAATTTAAATAAAAACAAATGTTTAAATACAAAAAATGACTTGTACATGTTATGATATCTAAATATGGATTAAGTTGTTTATTGGTCGTTGCAAAAGAATACGAATTATACACGATGCTTTATTTTGTAAAATCAGTGTACAGTACAATAATTGTTTCAATACTCAACGAACAAAAAGAGTGTAACGATAACGATACAGTGTGTTTGATTTTTTGTTATTGAAAGGAATTGTCAATGGCAAATAATTCGCGAGATACCCAGGTACTTAAGTTATAATTCGCTACGAAACTTTTAACAGAAATTTCATCAAATCTTAAAATAGAAACATAATATTATGCCGAAATTCGTTTGAAACTTTAGACAAAATGGAGTTTGTGTTTATGCATTTGAGCACTGTTTTCGTCAATATTTACCACAATTTGATGTTAAAAATGGAAATCGGCCATATATGGGATTATCATTGTTTTGACAGATGACATCCGATGGTAATTGTATGAAGTATGCAGAGAATCTGACGAAATGTTAACACAATTGCGCAGAAGTAAATATATCAGCGTATTATCTGTATCTGTTTCTAATTTTCGTTCATTTGAAAATTATTTAACATTTTTTATAGTATACAATCAATATTTGTAAATAGTTATACTCGGGTAATCGCCGCGTGTAAAGACGCGGCGTGATTCTGCGGATCGATGCCGAGGTAGAGACAGACGCGGCGATTTTTATTTGGAGAAAACAGTTTGTGTTTGGAAACATGGAAACTGGAAAAGAAAATCACATTATCTTTGATTTACAGCCAAAAGCCGCACATATAACCATTTTCCCTATCACTATGCTTAACAAGTGAAACAAAAATCAAGAAAATATTAATAAAAACAGACAAATAAAAACCCGAATTCTGAACTATCGCTTATCTTCTTAGCGCACGCGAAAATGCTTGTTCATGTGTGACGTCACACAGCAGGGGAGAACAAGGGAGATAAGCGAATCAACGCTTTGCGAGTTACGATCATAAAAGTCAACAAAATCATCCTTGTTATGTTAAACATAACATTAAAACATTATTTGCCCGATAATTTAATCATATTTCAATGTAAATAGCGTTAAATATATTGACTTTGGATTTTCTCTTAAATTGACCTTTAAGCAGCATCGCTTGTGTCCTGTGCAGGCTATTTTCCATGCCGCAAAACATTCCGCGCAAGCAAACAATGATGGCCCAGCCTTTGTTTATTTGAAGGATGGCCATGCTCAAGTTCTAACCAGTAATCTGTTCATTGGCCGGATTCGACAGTGTTTGCAGGCAGGTGGTGTTGATCCTAGTGAGATTGCGTCACATTCATTCAGGCGCGGTGGTGCTACTTTCTGCTATGCCATCGGGCAATCAAACTACTGGGCGAATGGCGTTCAAAGTGTTATCAGAACTATTTATCAAATGACACTCGTACTAGGTACAATATTATCCAATCCATGCAAAAAGTAATCCAGGAATCTTAATGTTCAACGAGTATACCCCTACTATCTACCCCTACTTTGGGGGTTTGGGGATAACATTATCTTGTTTGTTTTGTATGCATGGTTATCTTTGAATTGTTTACAATGCTTGAACATGCGTTATTACCAATGTTTGTAGCATGCATATTTTTAATTTCATTATTGCATTACCTTAAGCGGGCATCTACTTTGATTTCCCATGTTTGTTATTACGCGCGCTTTTATTTTTGGAGCTATAGTTAGTATTATTAATAAATCTTACGAACACAATGTTTTAATGAACGCTTCTTGAACACGTGTTGATGAATCTACGTGTGAAGGAAGGTACAATTATGTTTCAATTCAACGTTTTATCCATAAGACAATGATGTTTAAACTGGAAAACAAGCTTAAATCATGCCGCCTAATAATAGGGACGATGGGTTTGCTGTGCTTTCGGATAAAGATTAACCACTTTTATTCTTATTTTTTTGCAGATTAAAAAACTGAATTAATTGTTAAGCAGATGATCCTTTTGTAAACAATTTATTGTATAGTTTTATAACACTCTATGTTTGCTCTGTTTGTAAACTTTATTAACATGTAACAAGCGTGTGCTGGAGCAGAAATTGGACTCCTTTTGATAACAAAATTGCATGAACCCCCTGTAACTGTATTCTTATGAACCGAAAACGCCGACCAGAAGTGACCGCCTGGGATCATAATTCTGCTGACGTCATTAAAATGTGAACAAAAGATGGCAGGCGGGCGGGAACGAAATTCACACCGACATTATCCTCAACCAAAGACCTATCAATATACAAAGATTGGAAACATCCATTCAGACCAATAGAAAGTATCGGAATTTCAAGCGGCGGAATCGAGATCTATATGGCGTGACATCTATCGAGCAGACGCCATTTTGAAGCCGAGTCGTGTAAAATAATTTCCATCATCGTTATCGTTTTCACACCTGTCTGTATTGCCTTTAAGGCTAATATTATCGAATATCAATTAACCACCCATCGCTCTATTGTATCAATAAGTGGAAAACGTCAATAATGTATGCAATAACGATGTTACTTTGCAGATAATTTGGTTATTATATCGCTATATATCGAAATACAATGTAGAGGGTGGTGGAAGGTTTCGCAAATAAAAATCAAATTCTTTTTACTAGTTTCCATAATCATTAACGAAGTAAGCTTAACACAACTGAACATTAAAGAATGTCTTGTATGTATTTAACTAAATTACTTCGCCCTAAAAAAAAAACAGTTTGTATTTTTTATATAATGTTCATTTTTGTTAAAGAGCATTTTATATTAAAACAAACCACACAGTACACATCTGTTGAGTGTATATAAAAATTAAACAAATTGCTATTTTCGTTTTTTTTTGTATTACAGCCTGTAATTTCAATCATATATTTATATAGAGAAATGATTTATTTGATGTAGTTAAACATATACTTACAATTTAAGTTAAATGTTCTGAAAGTTTTTTTGCTGTTGCAGTTTTGCATGCGAATACTTCACAAATAGATTTGCGGGCTTTTCTATAACTTTGCTAATTTATGGATAGATCTGGTTACTTTTGGACTTATTTCGTTTCATTTTCATATTGCTACAAGGGTAGACTAAACTCATAGCACTATATTAAGTACACACTTGAATATTTCTTCTTGTAAGACATATACTTAAATGTTTCGGTCATTAACACATTGAGAAGGGTAGACTTTAAAAATAGCTTGGACGCCTTTTTCTATAACTTTGCTATTTGTGGATAGATTTGGTTAATTTTGGACTTATTTTGTTTCATTTTTATATTGCTACAGCGGTAGACTTAACTCATTGCGCTTTATTTAGTGCACACTTGGATATCACTTCATGTAAGACATATTTTCTTAAATGTTTTGGACAGTTACACATTAGGAAGGGAAGACTTTAAAAATAGCTTGGACTACTTTTTCCATAACTTTGCTATTTGTGGGTAGATTTGGTTATTTTTGGACTTTTTTGTTTCATTTTCATATTTTAACAGCGATAGACTAAACTTACAGCGCTATATTTAATGCACACTTGGATATCTCCTCTTGTAAGACATATACTTAAATGTTACATTTACACATTGGGAAGGAAAGACCTTAACATAGCTTTTACAGGGACGACTTTTTCTATAACTTTGCTATTTGTGGATAGATGTGGTTAATTTTGGACTTTTTTGTTTCATTTTCATATTGCTACAGCGGTAGACTAAATTCATAGCGCTATATGTAACGCACACTTGAATATCTCTTCATGTAAGACATATACTTAAATGTTCTTCTGTTACTTTGCTATTTATGGATAGATTTGGTCAATTTTATAAGTAAAGGCTTAGTTTGAGGCAATTTTATTATTTTACGGGCACAAATTCTACTCCAAGACTTATAATGATTACAAACTCATGGTTGAAGTGACTTAAACTGAAAACATGCACTATGGATCATACCATTAAAGGTATAATTTTAAAGTGCTGAATAAGTTTTGTGAATGCCAATATCTTCATTGTGATATTCCTATAAATAATGAAATTATGCAAGTTTTAATTTAATTATTTGTTTCCCATATTCGTATATTCGTTTTCGGCCATTTAAGTTTTCCACACACAAAAAAAGATAATTATCTTTATTCAATTTAAGGTCACACGTAGAAAGGATTCCTTTCTTGCTTCTCTAACTTTCCTAAATATCCATGGAAACCATCTACGAAAGATGTCAAATTGACACCAATGTTGTGTATTATTCCATACAGAACTGCCAATTGTGGTATGTAATTTATGACTGTTTTGGGTGTTGAAATGTGCCTTATCAGTCGATAAATCACAAGTTGATTATGGCAGACACAGTATGGTATCAGATAGAGATTAGCCCTCCCCAATTAAAGCAACTTTGCATCATAAGCATTTATCATTCATCTTCTCATTCTCAATTTTCCTTTGTGTAAATGAGAATAAATTGTTATAAATAAATTAGTGAATATAATTTTGGGGTTATTCTTCAGTGTTAAAACCATTGAAGAAAGTGCTTAAAAAAGTGTTTCAGTATTATAAGTTAAAAAGGATGTAATTAATTGATAATTTTATTTAAAAAATTAGTTTTAATACACGGCTCATTTAATACGATAAATAAGAATTTAATTTTAATAAGGTGATCAACGAATATTAATTCTAAGAATATTGTTTTTTAATTAAGTGCTTGTTAACTAAATAAAGAATAGATATCTGAGGAACGAAATTTAATAAGATGTCTTAGCTGAATTGATTACTATTATTTTACTATTTTATTTTATTTTTTGAACTTTCAGATCACCAGAATGCCGCCGAAGCATCCAAACTGCGGTGACATATGCAGGCTGCCCATCAACAAGAACAACAAAACATTATTAAGTGTGCTGTTATTAAATAAACTTGTAAACTGTGCTGTTATTAAATGAACTTATTGATTGTGCTTTTATTAAATTAACTTATTAAATGTGCTGTTATTAAATCAATTTATTAAACATTCTGTAACATGATTAATTTTTTGTAATGTATTATTTTAACATGATCGTCTTTGCCCCAATGTGGCCCCAGTTTGGCGACAACTTTTTGACTTTGGCGAAAGTAAGTGGCGACAACTTTTTAACGCAAGAGGGAACCCTGATTTACTAGTACAATACGTAATTAGGCGGACATACTGATATGTATATTGATAGGTCTTTGCCTCAACCTGCAGAGGGTTAATCTACTCTGGGCGCGTGAGCGCATGCATGTGTTTCACATTATATGTCCAATTAAAAGGGTTTCAACATAAACTACCTGAAGCGCTTAGTTTGAACGGGGGCCAGGTGCATAGCACTTTAGATTTCGTCGACGCCAAATACAAAGCGGGCTGGATGTTGTCGTCGGGAGATTAGAAATACCAGTGGTTTAAAGAAATAAATAACACTGTCGATTTCTTAAGAACGTGTTGCTCAATAATTGTTCACAATCATCCATTTGGAACAATTGAACACATACATTTAAACGTGTGTGAAGTTAGCCTATTAAGCCTATTTAGCCTTTTTAGTACATAGGTTGAAACATACATCATATTTAGCCTATTTAACAGCCTATTTAGCCTATTTAGCCTATTTAACACATAGGTTGAAACATACATCCTATTTAGCCTATTTTACAGCCTTTTCAACCTGTTTAGCCCATTTAGCAAGTTTAGTACATTCCTATTAAGCCTATTTAGCCTATGTAATAGCCTGTTCAGCCTATTTAGCACGTTTAGTACGTCGGTTGAAATATACAACCAATTAAGCCCATATTAGCATATAAAGCAGACATTTGAACCTGTTTAGCATATTAAATAAGAATATTAAATGGGCAGAAACATACGTTCTATTTAGCATTTTTATCAGCCCGTTAAGCCTGTTTAGGCCAATTAGCAAGTATATCAAATACAACACGAAAAAACATCCGATTTAGGCTATTTAGTAGCTTATTCAATATATTTAGCCTACTTAACAACTTAATTACATAGGTTGCAACCTGCATGCTATTTACCCATTTTAGCCTAATTAACATCCTATTTACCGGTAGTTTATTTAGACAATTTATTAAAAGATTAAAAACACCTCATATTTAGACTTTTATAAATTATATTCAGCCAATTTAGCCTAATTAGCAAGTATATTAAATACGATAAAATATACAGCCGATTTAGACGTTTTACATGTCAGTGGGTATGCACTTTTAAGAGCCCCTTTCGGACAAACAAGAGATATCCCCCGGAAGCGACCTAGTGCACGCTGACTGCCCGTGCACTGCCTGTCGGGCGCACATAGTTTCGGCCCGGGGTTTAAAGNTTTAATACATACCAAATTTGGTAGAAATAGGCCCAATGGTTATGGACGAGAAGATTTTTAAAGTTTGCACAAAATAGGCCCAATATAAGCATATGTTCAATTTTGTGACCCCTGGGGAACCGTCAAATTTGATCCCAGGGGCATAATTTGAAAAAACTAAGAAGAGAACTATTAGATGTCACTACATACCGAATTTGGTAGCCCTAAATCCTACGGTTATGGACAAGAAGATTTTTAAAGTTTGAACAAAATAGGCTTTATATAAGCATATGTTCATTTTTGTGACCCCTGGGGCAGGGTCAAATTTGACCCCAGGGGCATAATTTGAACAAACAAAGTAGAAAACTATTAAATGTCACTACATACTAAATTTGGTAGCACTAGGCCCAATGGTTATGGACAAGAAGATTTTTAAAGTTTGCACAAAATAGGCTTTATATAAGCATGTTCAATTTATTGACCCCCGGGGCGGGGTCAAATTTGACCCCAGGGGCATAATTATAACAAATTTGAAAGAGGTTCACCCCAGGAACATTTGTGAGAAGTTTTATCAGAATTGGACTTGTAGTTTAGGAGAAGAAGATGTTTAAAGAAAACGTTAACGCACGCATGACAGACACAGGACCATGACATAAGCCCCGCTGGCCTCTGGCCAGTGGAGCTAAAAATGAATGTCTGCTTTTTGTCACAAGGAAAACCAGTTTTCTGAAAGAATGAATCTTAACATGTAATACAATAGCCTTAATGTTGTACTCTAGACGAAAATGTTATTTACACCATACCATGCATAGAAAGGCTTTAGTGTGCAAAATTGCAAACTCAGCAAAACAATGGATAATTTGTTTGATTTTTTAATGAATTACAATAAATAAATCTCTGTTCAATCAATTGCTGTTCTTCCATAACACTTTCTGCATGCTTCATACAAGCAACCCAGTGAGATGTCAAGACACCACCAGTGTGTGTGGCGACAGCAAACTCAACAAGCAGGGTTAACACATAACTCCAACTGAGTTTGAAGGGGTTTCATGTCAGAAGCAATTAACAGCCAAATATATGAGACACGGGCTGCTGCAACAGCACACTTACTGAGGTTACATTTGATTTAAGTGCATGTATCCTCTTACTGTTAACCCAGTTCAAAGCCAAAGGTTAAATAAAGTAAACCGACCTCCTGAAACAGTCAACTCTATGTTATGATTACAATTAACAATTACAGGTCTAAAACATTTATCTTTTATTATAAGTTAGTTCTGTTGATTCATTTGGATGTACAGGTTTTCTATAAATTTCAATAGAGTCAACCCTTTGTGTTATAAAAACTGAAGATTGAAGTTCAAATCTTATATACATTAACTTCTGATAAATTTAAATCTGAGCTGCAATAGCATTATAACAAAGAGGAGAACCTGTGTTACCTCTGATACAGTGTTTTATTACAGTGTTTTCTGAAACACTTGTCTTAATTGTGTTCCTTTTTATAAAATCCAGTTTAAAAAACAAAAAAGTGTTCAGTAAAAGACTGTTCTTAACTTCTGATACAGTAAACCCACGATTCAACAAGAACAAAGTGGTCCATTTAAATAAACCAGTGTTTATTTGTGAGCGAAGCTCACAAATAATGCGCCGCAATTTTGCGATTCAGTATGCCTTAGCTACGGTACCCTGCGAAAAAGATCACAGTAAAACCATGTTTCAAACATGTTTCAAACATGGTCATTCATGTTTCAAACATGTCCAGAAAACATGTTCCGACTCTCATTTGACCATGATATTACCATGTTTGAAACATGGTCGATCACATTTGTCCAAATGACATCAGGACCAGAACATGTTTGATCATGGTCAACAAAGGCTATGATATTGCAATGATATGACAATGAACAACTGTCATCGAAATGACAATGTTTTGACCACGTTTTTGCAACTACGAAATAGCCATGTTCTGACCATGGTTTGGTGTTGTAGTGTAATTAAAATGACTATGATGGTCCTGGTTAAAATCAGGGTGAAAAACAAATGTGTTTTGTATTCAAATCACCACCAAATCAGATTTAGCCATGGTCAGAAATTGCTTCTGAAGTAACCCTGTTATGACCTTGAACTGGCTTTGTTTGACTAGGACATTGTTCCACTCAGAACTTGTAACATGGAATGCTCTAAAATAAAAAAAG
>VMBQ01003558.1:11727-29986 GCA_007657795.1 Dreissena rostriformis | reverse complement strand
TCGTCCCTGATTAGCCTGTGCGGACTGCACAGGCTAATCTGGGATGACAATTTACGCACAAGCATTATGCCCAGTTTTCTCAGAACACGACACAATTCATACCACTATAACTTGAGCTTTCATCCAAAATAATTTCGACCACAAAATGTTACATTAATATTATCATTGCAGACTTTCGAGTACATTTTATACTTAGGGGCCTACTGCATAATTTGCGAATTTACAAAAAAACATAGCCCACTGGCGAAGCTTCAGTACTCCCTTTGTGTCATCAGTGGAGATACGTTTGTTTAGCAATATGAGTCGTGTTCTGAGAAAACTGGGCAAAATGCTTGTGCGTAAATTGTCATCCCAGATTAGCCTGTGCAGTCCGCACATGCTAATCAGGGACGACAATTTCCGCTTTTATGGAATTTTTCGTTTAAATGATGTCTCTTCATAGCGAGAATCCAGTTTAGGCGGAAAGTGTCGTCCCAGATTAGCCTGTGCGGACTGCACAGGCTAATCTGGGATGACACTTTATGCACAAGCATTTTGCCCAGTTTTCTCAGAACACGCCACATTTGCCAAACTGTGAACATGACCCTTTAATAAGCACGCTTCTTTAATTTGAGCTACAAATTGGCTGATGTACCTTTACTGATTAGTCCATGTTAATCACAAATCACACTTGCATTTTACTGATTCACAGTTCTGTTTAGAACTGAATAGATACACTTGCAAATAAAGCTAAATTTTTGCTATTAAGAAGAAATATGATTAAAAAAAAGATAAACCGTGTTGATTTTGGTTTGACTTGTTGAAAGGTAATCAGTTATATCAAAATATGATAGGATATTTTTTGTCTGCGCAGTTCCCTACTGCATCACATCCGCACCAATTATTGGCTGTTAGGCCAGTTTTGGTAATTTATTTCTCATTATAAGATACTTTTGTTAATGTTTCTATGGATATTATACCCCCGTCGCACCTGACTGGCGTCCTTACGGGGACCTAAGACTGTGTTTCTGGAAATTTCTGATTGTCATAGTAAGAACGCCAATTACTTTTTCGGTAAAATTGCTGTTTTTCGCCTTACGTCACACCAGCGTCCTGGTTTTATGGCGTTCTGCGCATCCTCATGACATCCTTAATACGTCCTTCGCGACCTTACCACGTTCATACTGCGTCCTTACGGCGCCCTAAAGACGCACTGGGGTCGCAGTAGGAACGCCATAGTCGTAGTAGGGTCGCAATAGACGCCGTAAGGACGCAATAAAGTCGCAGTAAGGACGCCATAGTCGTTCTGAGGACGCAATAGACCTACAAAGGACGTACTAAAGTTGCAATAAGGTCGCCGTACGGTCGCCTTGCAGTCAATGATCATTTTCTGTTGGTTTGAGCGGCGACCACACAACGTCCATGGCGACCTTACAGTGACCCTACCACGTCCCTACTACGGCTATTGCGCCTCTACGGCGTCCCTACAACGTCCTTAACAGAACATCGTAAGAACGCCGGACTTCAGCGACCACTTTGAACATGTTCTCATGCGTCCTTACTGCGTCCCTCTGGCGTCTATGGCGTTCTCACTGCGACTTGGGTCGCCGTAAGGACGCAGTAAGGACGCCAGTCCGGTGTGAAGGGGGTATAATACAGAAAAACAAAGTGAAAATGAAATAAAAAGTTTTAAGGATACCGACCAAGGGCGAATAGTTTTGACATATTTCACATATTGATACATGTTTTTCGAACACACCTGTGCTTGCCGAACACAGCTATTTGACTTTATAATATAGTATTGATAATCATCGCAATAATGCTCAATATAATGATAAAGTTGATGGATTTATTCTTATTAAACCAAACAAAAATGGTATCTATCATGTTGTTGTTAAAACACATTAACAAGCTCTGATTGACCTTCCATGTGTGCTAAATAATCATTGCATACACGGAATATATTCTTTCAAGATATTTATGGTGTCCGCCTAGCGACAGGGAGGTCACGGGTTCGATCCCCAATATGAGAGCGTTCTTTAGATCTCCCCCAAAAGACACCAAGTACTGGTTCTAGGCACAGGAAACGGACTCGAGAGTTTTTCAAATAAGTAGTAAGTACTTTAATTGCAATCGATGAAAAATAAATAGGTTTGAACTAAGTTATTTATGGTCTAAAGATTATAATAGTTTCACCTTAGAAAACACGATAGTGTTGAAATTACGATTTCCATACAGACTGACCGCACACTTACTTTGATACTGTGCGAGATGGAATGCAATGCATTTCAAGAGAGGTCACGATTTCACAACTGGAATGATTGCACTACTTGAACGACGGCTTATGTAAAAATCAATACTTTACATGTTTAAAGCTCCATTATTAAAGAAATTTAAAAACAAAATGAAAATTTATATCAGAATAAGGAACAACAACACTGATATGATATAAAGTATACTTGTGCACAGTGTGCAATAAGGTAGAAATTGTTAAATATAAGAACATAACCTTTAAGTATAAACGGTCTGGTTCTGACAATTTGCCAAAATTGGGAACAAACAAATTGTATTGATTTTGAGAGTTGAGTATTTAACTGTTGTATCGATTCATTCAATTCTTTATTGAAGATATAATAGCGCCCGAACACTTAGTTTATGTCGTTGTATAACTCAATGGCTGCATTCCTATAATATTCAAATTAACCCATTCAGAAGCATAATTTTGTTTAAGCTTTACAAACACAAAAATCAATGCAAAAATGATAGTCAATTAAATTATATATCAATGGAAATGAGTCAACATTTGGAGATTGCATGTTTTCTATTTTGCCCAGTTTTGGTATTTCCATTTATTCATTCTAGCATACTCTTAGGAAATGTCATGTTCACTGTACAATTACAAAGGTTATGAAAGGCGAAAACCTGGGTTAGACAGCTCCACCGAAAAAAATCCATTCCAGAGTTAAACTTTTCTACATTTAGGAGGTCAATTCACACCAATGAGTTTAATAAAGGTCTCACTAACCAAACTGAATACTCAACTGCATCTCAGATTTAATTACCAACCTACAATGTACATTGAAAATTAAAAAGTCTTCATAATTCAACTTTTTTAAGAATATCAATTAAACCTTTAAGTTTAACGTTCGGTAGGCCAGCTGAAAATGTTATGGGTAGATTAAAGTACTGATAATCCTATGATAGGTAGATAATGCACACACAATAAAGCCTAAAGCAGGTACTAGTCAATGATAAACAGTTATATTTTAATAGTTGTATATGAAGTTTTATGGTGTTGACCTTAAATAACCTGTCATTTTGTATTTATGTCAGTCCCTGTGTCGATACATTTCAGGCAGGGCAGGCGTATTTCATCTCAGACGACAAACCCATCAACACATTCACCTTCTTCCAGCCGCTGGTAAAATTAAACACACAATTTATTGTATTATTGTTTGACAGTCATTAATCGATTTGGAGTTCTGATGCTCAGGAATAACATGACGAGGGCCCTTGCCTGAGTTGTTATCGTAATAGTCAAGCATCAGAATATCCAAGAGTTGCTTAGAAAGCTTGTATGGACAATTTCAGGAATTATAATTAAGAAATAATATTTTTCTATCGTGGTTTGTTGTCGAATAACCCACAGTAAGGAGTAAAGATGTGTCGGAATTATATCACGAGTGCGAAGCACGAGTGATTTGATAACACGCATCTTTACTCCTTACTGTGAGTTATTCGACAACAAACCATCATAGAAAATTATTATTTCGATTCTAACACGATTCTGGTTGATTTGGTTCAAGGTTTTGGACGTGAACTATATTTTTCAATACTCCGCCCTTCTTAGTACAAAGTTCACTATTTAGTGACGTCATTGAATTGTACAAACATATGACGTCGTTTTCATTCATAAATATTTTGCAAATGACGTCACTTTCATTGAAAACAAAAATCGTAGAAACTTAATGACGTCACGTTTATTGATGCTACTGAAAAGCTGACATGCTATAAATGTTTTCTTAATTACTTTTTCTAACAAATAACATTCTTTGTAAAATTGGTTATGCCACTTATCACCAAATATACAATTTGTTGTTTCATTACATTTATATATATGCTACATTTATAACATTTCTTTTAGAGCGGATTTTAGCACGTGCATTTTACTGCAATATTTTCTTTATTTATTCGGAACTATTTTCGAAACATTAAGCTCCGCCCATAATTATTGCAGAATAACCCACACTTGATTTCCTTCTTTGTCTATATAAAACAAGTCGCGTGTAGTGTTAGAATTTTGATTATTTCATGAATTAAGTAAATTTGTGCAATTAAAATGAGAACTTCTTTTCACAGTTCTTAATCAGAATTTGGGTTACTGTTTGCATGGTTAATTAGGAAGTTTAACAATTATTTGTGTTGTTGATAAAAAAAATGTGCCGAATCAAGTTTGTTTTTGATATACCGGTTGGTCTGTCACGTTGCAGTTGTGTAATTTGTGTCGCAAACTAGTTTATTAGTTTTCTGCATATCAACCTGAAACTGTGTTTAGTTTTTTTTTAAATACTATTTCAGTGCTATTTGTCATCTTCAATCACTGTTCTAGTTAGAATTTGTGTTTTTGTCTACTGGTAAACAATGTTTTATTTTGTAATAATCATAGATATATCAAGGCTACAAAGGGAGAAAATTAAGATTTGTATAAGTGTTTGAGTGAATGGAAATATGTAGATTTCCTTCCCTTTCCAGTTGTGATAGAAGCAGTCTGACACCTAGAAAATTTAATAATGTTTTTATTACGTTGTTTTGTTCAAACCTGTTTAGATATCCACCTTGCATATGGATAGATTGTTGTAGTGTACAGTGGAGTGCAGTGTCCAAGAATGATAACTCTGTTGGCATTATTGACAGTGTTGTTATTCCCTTTTGTCAGTTATTTTATCCGCCCAATTTAGTAGGATCAACTACACGATTCACCTGTATCTTCATACGTTGATAGATGGTTGATGGAAGTGCATACGAATCATAACTTTAGCTTTTTTATTTTTGGAGTTGTTCTCCGTTGTCAGTTGCTTTGCATAGTTTAACTTATACATGTTAATCAGTTAAATGTTGCTTCCACTTAAATCCTTGTGACAAAGTAGCATAATGTTGTATATTAGCTATAAAAGTTGCAGTTCCTGTTAAGTTTGTATTCCATGTTTCAGATCGAGGGCTTGGGATATACGATGCCCAGTCTACAAATTCCATTCGCAGTGGTATACTTCGTTGGTACGTAGAAATAGGATGTTATTGGTGTAAGACATCTAACATACATTGGCAAATCATTGTAAAAGTGTAATTTCTATTTTTTTTTACAAACATTTTGTTTCTTGTATGTTTCAACTAACAATTATGCAAATAGTTAATTATTTGTTTACAATTTGTTTATGGATTGTGTATAGTTTTAAATTGAATGCCACACGCTATGATTCTTTTAAGCATAGGTGTAAGATTTCACTGACCAGGATCCTGTTGTTTCAAAATTTCAACTTTTTTTGTTTAGGTTATCATTGTTACAGTTTGAAGGTACATGTCTCTTTTTGATTCCTGGAATAAGCTTTGCTATTAAATCTAAAATATGCAGAATAAAATCTGCAGAATGAGTCAATACTTCAGGCTAAAATAACATAAACTAAAAAGATAATATAAGGAAAGTGATGATAAAAATGTATATTGCCTGCAAAACTCAATAAACATCAAATGACGTTGTGAAAAAAAACACTATGATATCCGTTTAATGTGAGTTTCACTGTTTTCAACATCTATATTTATACCACATGGTTAATGCCTTAAATACAGACATCATGATTAAGATGTCTCTAGAATGGTGCCATGATTGCTGTTTCAGCATACCTTATCGAGTGGCTTCATTTCTTGGTGTCTCCCATCTACAATTTCCAACCACTGCTCACTAGAACAGAGGTATGTTACATGACATTGCTCACTAGAACAGAGATATGTAACATGACATTGCTCACTAGAACAGAGGTATGTACATGACATTGCTCACTAGAACAGACGTATGTAACATGACATTGCTCACTAGAACAGAGGTATGTAACATGACATTGCTTACTGTAACAGAGGAATGTGACATGACACTGCTCACTGGAACAGAGGAATGTGACATGACACTGCCCACTGGAACAGAGTAATGTGACATGACATTGCTCACTGGAACAGAGGAATGTAACATGACACTGCTCACTGGAACAGAGGAATGTGACATGACACTGCCCACTGGAACAGAGTTATGTGACATGACATTGCTCACTAGAACAGAGGTATGTAACATGACACTGCTCACTGGAACAGAGGTATGTGACATGACATTGCTCACTAAAAAAGAGGCATGTAATATGACATTGCTTTCTAGAACAGAGTTATGTTACATGGCATTTCTCACTAGAACAGAGGTGTGTAACATGACATTGGTCACTAGAACGGTGGTATGTAAAATGATATGCTCACTAGAACGGAGGTTTGTAACATGACACTGCTCACTAGAACAGAGGAATGTGACATGACATTGCTCACTGGAACAGAGGAATGTAACATGACACTGCTCACTAGAACAGAGNGAAACTAGGTCACTAGGTCAAATCATAGAAAAACCTTGTGTAGACAATAGAGGTCATAGTTTTCATCTGATCTTAATGAAAAATGGTCAGAATGTTTATCTTGATAATATCTGATTTTGGATCGTATATAGGTCATCTGGGGTCAAAAATTAGGTCACCTGGCCAATTCTAGTAAAACCTTGTGTAGATGAAAGAGGTCACAGTTTTCATCACGTCTTAAAGAAATTTTGTCAGAATGTATTAGTTGATGAAATCTGGCTTGCGATTGTATATGGGTCGTCTGAGGTCATTAAGTAGGTCATCTGGTCAAATCATAGTAAAACTTCCTGTAGACGATAGAGGTCACCGTTTATGAGATCTTTATGAAATTTAGTCAGAATGTTTATCTTGATTGAATCTGGGTTGGGATTATATATAATTCAACTCAATTCCTAATAATGAATTTATGCACTTTGATGACCTTCAATTTTTGACCACTTGTGCAACTTAATTTATTGATATGAACTATATGAGTTATCAAGGATAAAGGAATTATTTATACTATGAACTCCTCAGGTGAGCGAACTAGGGCCATCTTGGCCCTCTTGTTTTTAAATACTATTTCAGGGCCATTTGTCATCCTCAATGACCGTTCTAGTTAGAATTTGTGATAATCATTGATATATCAAGGCTACAAAGGGAGAAAAATTAAGATTTATATAAGTATTTGAGTGAACGGAAATATGTAGATTTCCTTCCCTTTCCAGTTGTGATAGAAGCAGTCTGACACCAAGAAAATTTAATAATGTTTTTATTAAGTTGTTTTGTTCAAACCTGTTTAGATATCCACCTTGCACATGGACAGATTGTTGTAGTGTACAGTGGAGTGCAGTGTCCAAGAATGATTACTCTGTTGGCATTATTGACAGTGTTGTTTTTCCCTTTTGTCAGTTATTTTTATCCGCCAATTTAAGTAGGATCAACTACACGATTCACCCGTATTTTCATACGTTGATAGATGGTTGATGGCAGTGCATACGAATCATAACTCTAGCTTCTTTATTTTTGGAGTTGTTCCCCGTTTTCAGTTGCTTTGCATAGTTTAACTTATACATCAGTTAAATGTTGCCTCCACTTAAATCCTTGTGACAAAGTAGCATAATGTTGTATATTAGCTATAAAAGTTGCAGTCCCTGTTAAGTCTGTATTCCATGTTTCAGATCGAGGGCTTGGGATATACGATGNTATAAACTGAATCTACAGAAGATGCCATGTTCTTGAGGTATTGTGAACTATCCTGTGATTAAAAAGTTGGGTATTTTCACTTTTATTTTCACTCCTGTAACGAAATACTTAAGTATTATCAAACAAGAATGTTTTGCATAAAGACACACACAGTTTTTAGTAAGTATATACACCTATCCACTAAACTTCAAACCTTTAAAAATCGAATTAGGTTGGTTGTTTAAGCCCGCAATCCGCCCTTAATACACACTGAAGTACAAAGTCCAAAGTAAAGATACACAAAGATCTTGTACATAAGAGTGTTTAACAATTTGCTGATAACAGGGGTATAAATCATTTTCCGAAAATGGGTGAAACCTGATACATGTATTCAGTTAAAGGGACATGTTCAAACATTTTAGTATTAAAAAAAGGCAACCAATATAAATTTTATCGAATTACTTATATTTGGAAAAGTCTTAAATTCATATAAAAGCAAGAAAAAGAGTTAAAAAAAGCATTGCTCAGGATTTGAATCAGTTACCTATGGGAGCTAAATCTAATGCACCACCGGTACATTATATATACTCAGGCTTTAGTACTTCTCAGCGAAATTTAACAACTATATTAGTCATAATCACATTTTCAAATTGTCGATCAAGTGTGATTCAAACGCCTTATAATTTCACAGATTCCGACTCATTATTTTCTGTAAACCAACCGATGTGTTAAATATGTTTCATAATCATGAGTATAACTTTGCTTGTTTGAATATAATCAATACAATCTTTTGTAAATATAATCAATACATCTTTTGTAAATATAATCAATACAATCTTTTGTTAATATAATCAATACAATTTTTTGTGAATATAATCAATACAATCTTTTGTGAATATAATCAATACAATCTTTTGTGAATGTAATCAATACAATCTTTTGTGAATATAATCAATACAATCTTTTGTGAATATAATCAATACAATCTTTTGTGAATATATGGCATTTTGTGGGTAAAATTATCATTTGCCAAATGAAGAACACGCCCCTTTTACAAGCACACTTCTGTCATTGGAAGTCAAAATTTTCTGATGTACCTTTACTGATTGGTCCATGTTTATAACAATTCTCACTTGCATTTTTACTAACTCACAGTTCTGTTCTGATCTGCATGGATACACTGGCAAACATAAGTTAAATTCAAGATAAACCAGAAATATATAAAAGATACACGGTGTTGATGTTGGTTCCTATTATTGAATGATAATCTATTAAATCTATTTGATCAAATATAGCCCATTTTTCTTCGTAAGTTTTAGCTGCATCACAAACACATCAATAATTTGGTGTTGCGCCAGTTTTGGTGACTTTTTTCTCATTATTAGATGCTTTTGATAATGTTTCTAAAGATACAGTACAGAAATACATGTAAGATGTGAAAATGACATAAAAACATGTAAGGGTACGTTCCAAAGGGCAATCGTTTGTACACATTTCAAATATGTAGACGGGTTTTTCTAACAGACCTTTGGTTTGCCGTCCATAGCTATTTGAATTAATTTATAGTTTGATGCATCATCACAATCTTACTAAATACGTTTGTCAAGTTGGTGGAATTATTCTTCTGAAACCAGCAAAAATGGTATTTATCATTTTGTTATTTAAAACACATTAGAAGCTTTTATTTACATACCATGTGTGCATTATGATCATTGCATACACGCAATACCTTCTGTCAAGATATTTCTGGTCTAAAGATGATTATAGTTTTGCCTTAGAAAACATGATAGCGTTTAAATGACGATTTTCATACTGGCCGACCAAAACTGACCTTGATACTGTTATTGACGGAATGTAATACAGTTAAATAGAAGTCATGATTGCACTACTCGAACAACGGCATATGTTAAAATATATCACCTGGTTAAAGGTCAATTTTTAAAACAATACAAAATATATAAAAAGGGAAAAATATATATCAGGATAGGGAACAACAAAACTTATATGATATTAAGAATACAGTATGGATTTAAATATCAGAAGATAGCCTTTAAGCATACGAGCTCAAGCGCTGACAAATATGTGCCAAATATGAAGGGGAACTCACAAACTGTATTGATTTTGATATTTGAGTGTGAAACTGTTGTATCCGCTTACTTTTGTTATTGAAGATAAAATAGTTTTACGCTTAACACTCAGTTTACCGCTTTTCATTACGCAACACTACATTCCAATATTTTTTTAATTAGCCAATGCAGAAAAATAATTTTGGTTACCCTTTACTTCACAAAACAGATAGTCAATTATATTATCTGTCAATGTAAATGAGTAAAAATCTTGTAGATTGTAAGTTTTCAATATCGCTCAGTTTTGGTATTTTTCACAAATGCAAAAATTCCATTAATTCATTCTGGCCTACTCTTAGGAAATGCCATGTTCACTGTACAATTACAACGGTGGTGAAAGGTGAAAACTTGGGTGAGACAGCTCCACCGAAAAAAATCAAGTCCAGAGTTAAACTTATCTACATTTAGGACGTCAATTCACACCAATGAGTTTAATATAGGTCTCACTAACCAAAAGTGAATACTCAGCTGCATCTCAGATTTAGTTATCATTATAAATGATGAATTAAAAAGTCTACATTATTCAATATTTTGAAGAATATCAATTAAACCTTTAAGTTAATCGTTCGGTAGGCCAGCTGAAAATGCTATGGGTAGATTAAAGTACTGATAATCCTTTGATTGGTAGATTATGCACAAACTATAAAGCCTGAAGCAGGTAGTCAATGATAAACAGTGATCTTTTAATAGTTGTATATAAAGTTTTATGGTGTTGACCTAAAATAACCTGTCATTTTGTATTTATGTTAGGCCCTGTGTCGATACATTTCAGGCAGGGCAAGCGTATTTCATCTCAGATGACAAGCCCATCAACACATTCACCTTCTTCCAGCCGCTGGTAAAATTAAACACACAATTTATTGTATTATTGTTTGACAGACATTAAACAATTTGGATGCTCAGGAATTACATGACAAGGGCCCTTGCCTGAGTTGTTAACTTAATAGTCAAGCATCAGAATATCGAAGAGTTGCTTAGAAAGCTTTTATGGACAATTGCAGGAAGTATTTTTTTGATTATTTCATGAATTACGTAAATTTGAATCAAAAATCAAAATGAGAACTATTTTTCACTATGCTAAATCAGAATTTGGGTTACTGTTTGCATGGTTAATTAGGAAGTTTAACAAGTATATGTGTTGTTGATAAAACAAAATGTGCCGAATCAAGTTTGTTTTTGATATACCGGTTGGTCTGTCAGGCTGCAATTGTGTACTTTGTGTCGCAAACTAGTTTATAAGTTTTCTGCATATCACCCTGAAACTGGATTAGGTTTTATAAAATCATATTTCAGGGCTATTTGTCATCCTCAATCACTTTTCTAGTTAGAATGTGTGTTTTTGTTAACACATTGTTTTTTGTAATAATCATAGATATATCAAGGCTACAAAGGGAGAAAATTAAGATTTGTATAATTATTTGAGTGAATGGAAATATGTAGATTGCCTTCCCTTTCCAGTTGTGATAGAAGCAGTCTGACACCTAGAAAATTTAATTATGTTTTATTAAGTTGTTTTGTTCAAACCTGTTTAGGTATCCAGCTTGCATATGGATAGATTGTTGTAGTGTACAGTGGAGTATGTGCAGTGTCCAAGAATGATAACTCTATTAGCATTATTAACAGTGTTGTTACTCCCTTTTGTCACTTAATTTTATCTGCCCATTTTAGTAGGATCAACTACACAAATCACCCGTATCTTCATACGTTGATAGATGGTTGATGGAAGTGCATACAAATCATAACTCTAGCTGCATCATCTTAAGAGTTGATTCCCGTTTTTAGTTGCTTGGCGTAGTTAAACTTATACATGTTAATCAGTTAAATGTTGCTTGCACTTAAATCCTAGCATAATGTTGTATATTAGCTCAGAAATTTGCAGTCCCTGTTAAGTTTGTATTCCATGTNTCCAGTTGTGATAGAAGCAGTCTGACACCTAGAAAATTTAATAATGTTTTTATTACGTTGTTTTGTTCAAACCTGTTTAGATATCCACCTTGCATATGGATAGATTGTTGTAGTGTACAGTGGAGTGCAGTGTCCAAGAATGATAACTCTGTTGGCATTATTGACAGTGTTGTTATTCCCTTTTGTCAGTTATTTTATCCGCCCAATTTAGTAGGATCAACTACACGATTCACCTGTATCTTCATACGTTGATAGATGGTTGATGGAAGTGCATACGAATCATAACTTTAGCTTTTTTATTTTTGGAGTTGTTCTCCGTTGTCAGTTGCTTTGCATAGTTTAACTTATACATGTTAATCAGTTAAATGTTGCTTCCACTTAAATCCTTGTGACAAAGTAGCATAATGTTGTATATTAGCTATAAAAGTTGCAGTTCCTGTTAAGTTTGTATTCCATGTTTCAGATCGAGGGCTTGGGATATACGATGCCCAGTCTACAAATTCCATTCGCAGTGGTATACTTCGTTGGTACGTAGAAATAGGATGTTATTGGTGTAAGACATCTAACATACATTGGCAAATCATTGTAAAAGTGTAATTTCTATTTTTTTTTACAAACATTTTGTTTCTTGTATGTTTCAACTAACAATTATGCAAATAGTTAATTATTTGTTTACAATTTGTTTATGGATTGTGTATAGTTTTAAATTGAATGCCACACGCTATGATTCTTTTAAGCATAGGTGTAAGATTTCACTGACCAGGATCCTGTTGTTTCAAAATTTCAACTTTTTTTGTTTAGGTTATCATTGTTACAGTTTGAAGGTACATGTCTCTTTTTGATTCCTGGAATAAGCTTTGCTATTAAATCTAAAATATGCAGAATAAAATCTGCAGAATGAGTCAATACTTCAGGCTAAAATAACATAAACTAAAAAGATAATATAAGGAAAGTGATGATAAAAATGTATATTGCCTGCAAAACTCAATAAACATCAAATGACGTTGTGAAAAAAAACACTATGATATCCGTTTAATGTGAGTTTCACTGTTTTCAACATCTATATTTATACCACATGGTTAATGCCTTAAATACAGACATCATGATTAAGATGTCTCTAGAATGGTGCCATGATTGCTGTTTCAGCATACCTTATCGAGTGGCTTCATTTCTTGGTGTCTCCCATCTACAATTTCCAACCACTGCTCACTAGAACAGAGGTATGTTACATGACATTGCTCACTAGAACAGAGATATGTAACATGACATTGCTCACTAGAACAGAGGTATGTACATGACATTGCTCACTAGAACAGACGTATGTAACATGACATTGCTCACTAGAACAGAGGTATGTAACATGACATTGCTTACTGTAACAGAGGAATGTGACATGACACTGCTCACTGGAACAGAGGAATGTGACATGACACTGCCCACTGGAACAGAGTAATGTGACATGACATTGCTCACTGGAACAGAGGAATGTAACATGACACTGCTCACTGGAACAGAGGAATGTGACATGACACTGCCCACTGGAACAGAGTTATGTGACATGACATTGCTCACTAGAACAGAGGTATGTAACATGACACTGCTCACTGGAACAGAGGTATGTGACATGACATTGCTCACTAAAAAAGAGGCATGTAATATGACATTGCTTTCTAGAACAGAGTTATGTTACATGGCATTTCTCACTAGAACAGAGGTGTGTAACATGACATTGGTCACTAGAACGGTGGTATGTAAAATGATATGCTCACTAGAACGGAGGTTTGTAACATGACACTGCTCACTAGAACAGAGGAATGTGACATGACATTGCTCACTGGAACAGAGGAATGTAACATGACACTGCTCACTAGAACAGAGGAATGTAACATGACACTGCTCAATAGAACAGAGGACTGTGACATGACACTACTCACTAGAACAGATCAATGTAACATGACACTGCTCACTAGAACAGAGGACTGTGACATGACACTGCTCACTAGAACAGAGGAATGAAACATGACACTGCTCACTAGAACAGAGGAATGTGACATGACACTGCTCACTGGAACAGAGGTATGAAACATGACATTTCTTAGAAGAAGGGAGGTATATAACATTACATTGCTCACTAGAACAGTGGTATGTAGCATAACATTGCTCACTAGAACAGAGGTATGTAGCATGACATTGATCACTAGAACAGAGGTATGTAACAGGGCATTGCTCACTAGAAAAGAGGTATGTAACATGACATTGCTCACTAGATCAACGGTATGAAACATGACATTGCCTAATAGAACAAAGGTATGTACCATGATACTGCTCGCTAGAACAGATGTATGTGACATGACATTGCTCACTAGAACAGAATTATGTTACATGACGTTGCGCACTAGAACATAGGTATGTAACATGACATTGCTCAATAGAACAGAGGTTTGTAACATGACATTGCTCACTAGAACAGAGGTATGTAACATGACATTGCTCACTAGAACATATGTATGTAACATGATTTTGCTCTCTAGAAAAAATGTATGGAACATGACTTTGTTCAATAGAACGGTGGTTATATGTTACATAACATTGCTCACTAGAACAGAGTTATGTATCATGATATTGCTCACTAGAACAGAGGTATGAAACATGATATTGCTCACTAGACAAGAGGCATTGAACAGGACATTGCTCACGAAAACGGAGGTATGTAACATGGCATTGCTCACTAAAACAGAGTTATTTAACAGGAAATTGCTTACTAGAGCACACTTATGTAACATGTCATTGCTCACTAGAATAGAGGTAGGTTACATGACATTGCTCACTAAAAAAAGGTATGTAACATGCATTGATCACTAGAACAGAGTTATGTAACATGACATTGCTCACTAGAACAGAGGTATGTAAAATGACATTTCTCACTAAAACGGAGGTATGTAACATGACATTGCTCACTAGAATGGAGGTATGTAACATGGCATTGCCCACTATAACAGTTTTATGTAACAGGACATTGCTTATTAGAACGGAGGTATGTAAAATAGCATTGCTCACTAGAACAGAGTTGTATAATATGACATTGCTTACTAGAACAGAGTTATGTAAAATGACATTGCTTATTAGAACAGAGGTATGTTACATGACATTGCTCACTAGAACAGTGGTATGTTACAGGACATTGCTCACCAACAAGGAGGTATTTAACATGACACTTCTCACAAGAACAGAGGTATGTAACATGGCATTGCTCACTAGAACAGAGCTATGTAACATGACATTGCTAACTAGAACAGAGTAATGTTACATGACATTGCTTACTAGAACAGAGTTCTGTAACATGATTTTGCTCACTAGAACAGAGGTATGTAACATGGCATTGCTCACTAGAACAGAGCTATGTAACATGACATTTCTAACTAGAACAGAGTAATGTTACATGACATTGCTTACTAGAACAGAGTTCTGTAACATGACCTTGCTCACTAGAACAGAGGTATGTAACATGATATGGCTCCCTAGACCAGAGTTATGTAACGGGACATCGCTTACTAAAACAGAGGTATGTAACATGACATTGAACACTAGAACAGAGGTGTGTAACATGACTTTGTTCAATTGAACGGAGATATGTAACATGATATTGCTCACTAGAACGGAGATATGTAACATGATCTTGCTCACTAGAACGGAGATATGTAACATGATATTGCTCACTAGAACGGAGATATGTAACATGGTATTGCTCACTAGAACGGAGATATGTAACATGATATTGCTCACTAGAACGGAGATATGTAACATGACCTTGCTCACTAGAACAGAGATATTGAACATGATTTTGTCCAATAGAAAGGTGGTATGTATCATCCAACCACTGCTCACTAGAACGGAGGTGTGTAACTTAAAGGTCGATGAACACTAAAGAAAGATTTTTATTCAATCATACTTGTACAAAAGCTCCATATGTGTCAAGTTTAAATGTGTGCATAAGTCAATCCCAGCTTGTTGGAACTGTAACTTCATCATTATTCATGCAATTTTAAACACACTTATTTCCCATGCCTGAAAGTGAACTTTCAAATCGAACTAGTATCATAAGCAACATGTTTTATTATACCAGAAACGACCACCAATAAAAACAATCAGCAAAAAAGAGTGTCCATCATAAACTATTTAAGATCTCATTCTTTCTTTTTCAGGTCTACAAAGTTGGCGTCACTCATTACTTCAGTATCGAGAAGGCTCATCGAGATCTAGGTTACACGCCAATGATTCAGAATGATATGTCTGAAGTCGTCCAATTTTACGTTAAAACAGGCCGCGTCAAACGAGCCAGGACTTCCTCAGGTCTATTTTACTGGATCGTGAACATTGTCATCATGTTTATGTTTGCGTCACTTATTATGTCTTTCATTCCAATCGTAAAATAAAAGATTTATTTTCACTGGTATTTGTATTATAAACTTTTTTATATTTTTTTTACCGCCTTTGTAATTATTGATCTAACATACATTAGTTATGTGTTGTCTTTCATTAATAACTCTTTATTGAATACATTGTAATGTTTTGCATATATCGCTGGCAATCTGCCTGTATAGGAAACATTTTCCACTATAGAGAACGCTAATATCAACCATGTTATCATAAGGAAGCGAGGCTGGGAAAGAGTGTTGTGTCTCAAGTCCAAAGACTAAGGTCACACAGACCAAAAAAGTATTTAACAGCTCCCTAACTTCTGCTAACAGTACCTCCAAAACACATCCGCACATTCAGTTACCTTCTGCTAACAGTACCTCCACAACACATCGACACATTCAGTTACTTCTGCTAACAGTACCTCCACAACACATCGGCACATTCAGTTACTTCTTCTAACAGTACCTCCACAACACATCGGCACATTCAGTTACTATAACAGTACCTCCAAAACACATTGGCACATTCAGTTACTTCTGCTAACAGTACCTCCACAACACATCGGCACATTCAGTTACTATAACAGTACCTCCAAAACACATCGGCACATTCAGTACCTCAAAAACACATCGACACATTCAGTTACTTCTGCTAACAGTACCTCCAAAACACATAGGCACATTCTGTTACATTTTTTATCATGATGATTGAGGATACATTTTACACATTTGTTAACCCTTTGCATGCTGGGAAATTTGTCGTCTGCTAANAAGTTCTTAGGCATGATATCTTCAAACTTTGAGGGTTAGTTGGTCAAGACTAATTAAAGATATCTTTGCAACATTGCGTTTTAAGCGCCAAAGATCAAGATGATGCTGGCCAAAATGTAGTTTAAATACTCCTAATTATAGGAAAGCCATGTTATGAAACCCTAAGGCATTTGGCATGTTGCAGTTGAATGATTGAGCATGGCACACTTTTACTCTATAAAATGTATGCAGATGACCTATTCCATATGCCAATCGACGTTATATTTCTCCTTTAAATGTCTTTTAAGCTCCAAAAAGCTTGAGTTGATTTTTTCTTGCATGGAAACATCAAAGAGTTGAACAATGCGTTGAATATGGGTCCATTTCCGCGGCTGTCTGTGAACATTCCCTTCACCGTTGATTACAGCACACTGGATGTCCGTTTCGCTAACATTTACGCGCAGAAATTCTAGCAGACCCCTTATTTCCGTCTCGGTCTCGTGCACGCGATAAGAGTTGACAACAGGATGAACTGGTCCGGCAAAATCGTGCAGCCAAAATTGGTTCATCACCTGCCACCATTTCAAAAGTGAGGGGTGTTTCGCTCGCCATCCTGTAAACAAATCAAATGTTAAACTGTTTTTATAACAATAATATGATAATATTAATCAACAATATTATGTTATATATCATCGAAAATGCATGTCTTATATTTCTTTATTCATCGCTGCAGTGTGCTCAGAAAGGAGTCGAACATCGTACAGTAGGTTTGAGTTACAAAATTATCACTTTCAACAGACGCACAGTGCAGTGTCATGCACTCATTGTGATTGCATCTGCGGACTGATTTCGTCTGCATAAATGGACATGAAAATAGTTCCAACAAATGGAGACTAAATATCTCTTTTTATTATGTCCCCCAGTCTATACTGGGGGATATATTGTTTTTGCCCTGTCCGTTTGTTGGTTTGTTTGTTGGTTTGCACAAACTTTAACATTGGTCATAACTTTTGCAATATTGAAGATATCAACTTCATATTTGGCATGTATGTGTATCTCATGGAGCTACACATTTTGAGTGGTGAAAGGTCAAGGTCATCCTTCAAGGTCAAAGGTCAAATATATGGGTCAAAATGATAACTTTTGCAATATTGAAGATAGCAACTTGATATTTGGCATGCATGTGTATCTCATGGAGCTGCACATTTTGAGTGGTGAAAGGTCAAGGTCAAGGTCATCCTTCAAGGTCAAA